>BLKR01015001.1:0-132695 GCA_011170035.1 Teleogryllus occipitalis
TCGAGATGGATTTTCAAGGTAACAAACTAGTCGAAAAGTGATGCTCCTTACATTTTTTCAATATAAGAAAAGCATGTGTTGCCATTCCTTTAAGAGATGCTGATAAGATAGATAGATAGATTTATTAAAGTTCGCTTTGAGCTAATGCTCGGTGGCAAACATTATTACAACTAGATATACGACAATTACAAAACTATTACGAATATTTACAAATATAATTACAATTAGAATTAGAGATTAATATCCTAGTTATAATTAATTTTGAGTTATCTATATGTTGACTTATAGCTTTTCTAACACTTCACTCCACTTCACTTCACTTCATTTCACTGCGCTGCACTACACTACACTCCCCTCCCCTTTCGTGCCCCCACCACAACTACACTTCACTTCACTGTATAAGAGACATGACCATATTATTAATAATACTAACGATTATAATAATGAAACTAATAATAATAATAATAATAATAATAATAATAATAATAATAATAATAATAATAATAATAATAATGATAAAAGTCCCAGTATTATTAATGACCTACATAGAATTAAGTATATTTTTAAATTTCACTACATTAGAAGGAAGAGTCTCTAGTGCTTTTGCAGGTAGTTTGTTCCAATCTACTATAGTACGATTCACAAAGGAGAACTTGCCTACATCAGTTCTTTGCTTTCTACATCGTATTTTCCAGGGATGGTCTCCTCTGCTTTTATAATCAGGTTTCTGTAATCTTTTACTGAGGTCTGTCCATGCTGAGTCCCCTTTGTATGTCTTGTACATTACGCATAAACGCGCCCGTTCCCGTCTCTTAGATAAGGGTTCCCATTCATCTCGTCCATCAACGCGTCCATGATTTACAAACTTTCCGGCCCGTTTTTGAATTTTATCTAACGCCTCGATTTGCCCTTTTCTGTACGGGTCCCAGCAGGCCGCTCCGTACTCTAAAATAGGACGAACAAGTGAAGTATATGCCAAGGATCGGGCATTCAAACTACTGTTTTTTAGAATGCGCATTACAAAGTGCAGCGCCCTCCATGATTTCTTGACCGTATTGTTAATATGATCCGACCAACCCAAGTCGCTACGCAGGACCAAACCCAAGTACTTACAGTTTTTTACACGCGGTATATCGTTAGTTCCTAACTTGTAATTCGAGTGTACATTCGAGCGAGATTTGGTAAAACAAATGAATTTACTCTTTTTCGGATTTAATTCCATCTTATTTCTGCACGCCCAGTTCCATAAACAGTTAAGATCGTTCTGTAAAACATTTTCATCCGAAGACGCGCCAATACTCCTATATATTATGCAATCATCGGCGAAAAGTCTAACTTTCGATTTTATTCCAGTTGCAATATCATTAATAAACGCTAAGAATAGCAATGGCCCTAACACACTCCCCTGGGGGACCCCAGAGGTTACACCGGCTTTCGATGAGTGTTTGTCACCTATTCTGACTGCTTGAGTTCGGCCCGTAAGAAATTCTTTTATCCACAAGATTATTCGATGATCTAATCCAGTTTTTGACAGTTTTTCAATTAAAAGGCCATGTGGAACCAGATCAAATGCTTTAGAAAAGTCTAATATTACTGCATCGACCCTACTCCTTTCGTCTAATGAATCTGCTATGTCCTGACATAAAGAAATAGTCTGGCTGTCGCACGAATAGCTAGGACGAAAACCGTGTTGATTTTGAAAAAGCCAGTCGGTTTTATTCCAGACTCGTCTAATATATTCCGCAATCATGTGTTCCATCTGCTTGCATACAACTGATGTCAAACTTATAGGCCTGTAATTATTAACAATCCTTTTGTCCCCTCCCTTGTGAATCGGCACTACAATTGCCTCTTTCCAATTTTGAGGAATCGTATTATTATTTACAGTGACGTCCATTAACCGAGCAAGGTAAGAAATCATGGCTTCCCCTCCCAATTTCAATATTTCTCCTGGTATTCCGTCAGGACCTACAGATTTATTTCTCCTAATTTTTGCAATCCTTTTTCTAATAATTCCTGCATCGACTCTAAAGGTTTCTATAACGTGTGTTGATTTATTTACTGAAATCTGATCCTTCGGCTTGAAAACCGACGCGTAATGCCTATTTAAACAAGCCGCCTTTTCACTGTCATTTGTAATTAACGAACCGTCAGCTCCGCAGATCGCTGGAATATTTTCTTTGTTCCCTTTCTTATGTCTCACATACTTGAAGAAATTTTGCCAACAGTTCAATCGATCGTTTAGAATTGATTTTAGGTAATTTTCTTGGGTATGTAACTTTAATTCTAGTAAGTCTTTAGATAATTGTAGAAAATTATTTTTCTGTTCCTTGTTTACATTACGTTTACTATACGCTTTCCTAACCTTCCTTTTCAGTCGCCTCACTTCTTTGTTGAAATAGACCGGATCCGAATTGCACCGTAGTTTCTTGGCAGGCACGAATTTTTCTAAGCATTCTAAAATTATGTTCCTAAAGTTTATCCATATCTGTTCTACTGTACATCCGCTAGAAGCCCAAGTTGAAAATTTGCTTTTCAAATATAACTGCATGTTTGTAACATCTGTTCTATAAAACTGAAAATTTTTTCTCTCTTTAACGGGATCGTTTCGCTTACCCTCTCTGCACATTTTTAGAAGGACTCCTTTGTGGTCGCTAATTCCAGGAGTTATTTCGCAGGAAAGAAGTTTGTCCACCGGTCGAATAAGGAAAACGTCCAGTAAAGCATTATCGCGTGTCGGTTTAGCCACTACCTGCGTTAAGTCGTTGTCCCAAACCAACTCGTTAACGAGGCGTTGGGCGGCGCCTTCAGCCCCCACATCCCCCTCCCAGGTAGCGTGCGGTAAGTTTAAGTCTCCTCCGATAATGACGTTTTTCCCACTTTTCCTGATTGCGCGGGTTCGCTCTACAAGTCTTTGCAACGGTTCGTGCCCATCTTTCTGTGACCTATACGCACCTATAACTTCCCATTGGTTTTTTGAATTTCTATCTCGAATGTGTACACCTATTATTTCAAATTTGTCATCCACCCATGCCTCTACTGCTTCAAAGTTGTCTTTTACGCATATAAAAACACCCCCGCCAATGCGATCTATTCTATCACGTCTGAATGTTGAGAAATTTTGTCTGAAGATTTCAGCGTTTAATATTTCCGAATTGAGCCATGATTCCGTACCTATCACGACATCTACATTATAAGATTCTACAGTGTTCCAGAAATGAACAGTTTTATTATAAATGCTCCTACAATTAACCTGCAGAAAGACCAGAGACTCACCTTCTGCGCGATTACATAGCGAAAGTCCGTCTCTCGCCACCGTTCTCGCGTCGTTGTCCGCCGTTATGTCGCCGTTCGTCGTCGCTGCCCCCGCGCCGCCGTCCCTCGCCGCCGTCACCGCGACACTGTCCGTCGCCGCTGCGTCGCCGTCCCACGCCGCCGTCGCCGCGTCGCCGTTCGTCGCCGCTGCGTCGCCGTGCCTCGCCGCCGCCACCGCGTTGCCGTCCGTCGCCGCTGCGTCGCCGTCCCTCGCCGCCGTCACCGCGTCGCCGTCCGTCGCTGCTGCGTCGCCGTCCCACGCCGCCGTCACCGCGTCGCCGTCCCTCGCCGCCGTCACCGCGTCACTGCAGGTCGCAGCTACGCCGTCGTCACTCGCCGCACTGCAGTCCGCCGCCGACATTCCCACACAAGCAATTTCATGGGATTCGATATCCCTTGCCGCCACCGCCATGCGGTCTCACGAGCTTGTCGCGGAAAGTTTCGGGCCTCCTACGCGCGAGAAGAGTCCACCCAGCTTTTTGGATCCCGAGCGATTAAGATGCAAGCCGTCACGACCGAAATCGCCGTCCTGCAACCAAGAATTTGGGTCCACAAAAAACACCTTTCTAGTTTGTGCCACCCATTCGTACAAGCGGTTGACTACATCAACCCGTCTCCACGGAATGCCGCGACGCCTGAGAATCCCACTAATATATATTTTAGCACTTGGGAACTTCTCTTGCACTTTCATCACGAGGTCACCCATATCCCCCATGACGAAGTCCAGATTTCTTCTCCTAAGGTCGTTAGTACCGACATGTAATATGACTGTATCTGGCGTTCCGAGGTCCCTATTTTCCACATACCTTCGCAGCTGCTCAGTTCGAATTCCCGGGAGGCACACAACATCCATATGTTTGTTGTGATTACCTACGTGCCTGACTATCGAGTCTCCAATTACGAGAATGGGTTTTCTCGAAGTTGGAACCTCTACGACAGGCTGCGCGGCGTCTCCTACTGGAACAGCTCGGAGTTTCGCCTCCAGAGCTGCGTTTAACTCCTGCAACTCTTGGATTTGAAGAAGAGCAGCATCCAGTTTCTCTTCCAGTAGTCGGACTCGATTTTCTTTGCACTTGTTGCAAAACCATTTGCCGTTATCCATGTCTCCGTTTTTACCACAACTCGCATGGTACCACAGTCCACACAACTCGCACTGTTTCCCCGATTTCAAGTTGCTGTTGCACCCACTGCACAAGATGCGGATTGCATTTGCTTCAACTGCAGGTCCCGGATTAGGTTCGACACCTCCAATTAATAATAGCACCGCTATCGTGGTCGCACACAACGATGCTGCTCCAGCAGCTGCACCGTCCCCGCGAAACGATGCCGAGGGTGCCGGCGCTGCGCACGAGGAAAAGCGCGCGGCCCACGCCCCGATGCGCGCCCGATACTCCTGCAGGTAGCAACCCATTGTCTCACCCGGAGCTCCGCTAAAGCACGTCCAACCGCTACGACGACCAACAACAGAATGACGACGACCAACAACAGAATGAGATCGTCGTGAATTTAAAGATCGTTTCTCAAGCAAAACTTCGAGTTGTGCCAGATCGATTAGGGAATATTTATTTTGTAAATGAATAGTTTAGGCGCTTATGTTGTTCACAGATTTACAGACGGACGAGCGGACGTTTAAAAAAACGGTATCAAGGACACAAAATCCGTGAAATCTCACAGTATAACGTGTTTAGTGACGTAGTTTACTACATTTTGGAAAAGAATTTATCCCTCTTTCTCTATCAGGAACCAACAATACGAGTTTTCCTCTCGAAAAATCGCCATTTTTTTGCTGCAGCATCTTTCTCAATACTACGCATTTCCCTCCGTATGGCGAGTTCGAGTCCTGCAGGTTCGAGTCTCTCGATACGCAGTGTAATGAATTATACTTTTTTATGGATAGTATCGAAAATTATATTTTTAAAGAGAATACTGTGGGGTTGTATAATGTATTGTGGCTAAATTCCAGTAATAGTAATTTAATTTTGAAACTTAGTTTTTCTACGAAGTGTGTTTATGTTATATAGCGGGGGAACGGCAGTCCGGGTCACACATAAATTGTTGTGTTGAATTTTCCCCAAAAACGGTAAGAGCAAAAAAATCCTTGTTGGTGTAGTTTATTAGAATGTGGTTTGTTGGCAAATATTGTGGTTAGCTTGTGGTTCGTGCGATTTGTTGGCAAAGATTACTGTGGTTTGTTGGCAAATATTGTGGTTAGCTTGTGGTTCGTGCGATTTGTTGGCAAAGATTACTGCCAATTGTTGCGTAGTTCAGAATTTATTAGCATTTATGTACTTCGTCCCGTGTATTTTTCGAACCGCGCTGTAATGGAGTATAATTTTTATATGGATATTATCGGAAATCACAAAGATAAAAAACTATGGTAGTTCAATGTATTGTGACTGAATGTCTGTAAAGATAATTTAATTTTGAAACATAGTTTTCCTCCGAATGGTTTTCGTGTTATATGGAAGGGCTGTGCCACTCCAGGTCACACGTAAGTGGTTTTCTTCAATTTTCCATAAAACCGTAGAAGCAAAAAAGTCATTGTGGATGTAGTTGAATAGAATAACCGTTTTGTGCTGTTTGTCGGTAAAGATTAATGGGAAACGTTGCGTAGTACTTATTAGGATTTATGTGCCTCCATCCGCGTATTTTTCGTTACTTACTGTAATGAATTATAATTTTTTAATGGAAGTATTGAAAGTCAAAATTTTAAAAATAATACTCTTCTGTCGTGTAATGTTTTGTGGCTGAATTTCTGTAAAGATAATTTAATTCTGAAATATAGTTTTCTTTCGAAGTGGGTTTTTAGTATATGGCGGAGGTGCGGCAGTCCGGGTTACACGTAAATGCTTTTCTTTAATTTCCAAAAATCGATAAGAGCAAAAAATCATTGTTAGTGTAGTTTATTAGAAGAATGTGAGGTTGTGGTTGATGGTAAAGGGCAAACAGTTCTGTTGAGTAGTTTAGATTTTATGAGGAATTATGTACTTCGATACGCGTTTGAATGATCTTGGCTGTCCGGGTGACGCCGCGACGAAGGCTGTGTTGCCGACGTTTCGACCACCTTTTCGTGGTCTTACTCAGGGCTGGTTTTCGGCCATTGAACCTCCCGAAATCACGCGGTGCGTTGTGCCCAATCGCGATGTCACATACGACCGTTGCAATTTCGTCTTCGTACGAATTTCGCTAACGTTGGGAGTTCTCGGAATCCCGGGTCTTGGTGGATAGCAACGCCCGTTGACGTGGCGTACGTAAATTCCGTTGAGTCACGGCTCACCCCGTCTGCATCCCTCCGACACAATGGAGCGACCAGCGAGGTGAAGTCCCTGAGTGCCCCATTGGCGGCAGATATTGCACGTATGCATCTTTCCTGGCCCTCAAACCTCGGAGTCTCACAATGTTAAACGAAATAAAATTTATAATGTGCGTCGACACATGACGCGTGCGACCGTCCCATTACAATATATAGCATCGTTGTTCAAATAATGTAATTTTATTATTTGATTTTCAATTAAAAGTCTAAAAACTGAAATAAATAATGTTTAACTAGTGGAGCTAAACAGCACGTACTTTCTCGCCTTTAGTAATAGTTATGCAATATTATTTATAAACATCACATACAGAAAAGTGTCTGTCGTTCACTTACTACTGTAAGTGAATTCAATGAATTTGCCCACAAGCTTTCCATTGACAGACAACTTTATACAAAAAAAATTTTAATTTATATATTGCTTTATAAATTATTTCTCTCAAGCAAATAGTCCCAGAGCTTATTGCCTATTTTCCTTTTTTTCTGAAGTTGCCCAAAATTGCTAATGGTCTTTCTAATGTAGTATTATTGATTTCTTAAGATAATTATAAATAAAAAAGCGATTAAATACTAATGTTTTTAATACTTACAGAAGTTAAACTCGCGTTCGAAAGTTCGGATAAGAGCGACAGTAGATCTATATGACGTTTGTTTTATCTTCTTTTTATTATAATAATATAATAATATTTTTTATTATAATAATAATTATTATAGAATATATTATTATTAAATTATTATTATTATTATTATTATTATTATTATTATTATTATTATTCACAATCATAAGAAAGACTGTTCTAACTACAAAGAAATTGTGTGCAAGTTAAGAAGTTTTCCTAGATACCATCAATAATCAATGCGGATAAAAGATCGAGATCGTGCCAGATACGTTGCGTTTATTGTTTGTCAGGAAATTTAAAACTCAAGAACGGTGCAACTGTCTCATCAAAGAATGAAATGTATATCGTTGGCACATGCAATAAGACATTCCTTTTTCTCGTCCCTTTTGAGAGGGCTTAGTGCATATGTATTTTCATGTTGGGATCAAATCTCTCTGTTGATAACTTATTTGCTATTGGATTCGCTTCATCTGTACCAAAGTATGTGAATTTTGACAGGGTTTTACTTCCGAACCATCTTCCACTTTCAGACCTTTAGCACTTCCTCCTACAACCATATACTCCGTCTTTTTAAGGTTTATTTCTAATCTCCATTCTGAGTACTCTTCATATAATTTCCGCAGCATAAATAGAGCATCGTCTTCATCTTCAACGAACACCACCTCATCATCTGCGAAGTGTAGAGAGAATAACGTAGAATCATCAACTTTAATACCCATATTACTACATTTCTTCCTCCATCTCAGGGCTCCCTTCAAATATAAATATTTGATATTGTATTTTGATCAAAGTCGGGGCTACACATTACCCCTATCGAAAACCTTTATTTCCTGGAAGTGGTGCTGATATGTTTCTCCCTAGTTATATTTGGCTCGTATTATCACTATACAAATCTTTAACGGCTCTAATCAATTGCGTTTTTACATTTTGTTACTCCATTGCCAACCATAGCCTAGATAATGGAACACTGCCATAGGCCATACGCAGATCTATGAGCACAAGGTGTCTCTCCAAGTAATGGGCAAGACGTTTGTCGGTTACCTGTCTAATACTGAAGACCTTTTTTAATACATGAGCGCCCCGATCGGAAGCTGCTCTGTTTCTCGACATCAATGAGGTCACTTTCCAGTCGGGTTTTTAATATTTTACCATATACTCAGCCAATGCTGCTAAGGACAGTTATATATCTATAGTTGGCACAGTGTTTCCTATTACCTTTCTTGTGGATGTATCTATCATTTTCTGAAGTTCTTTGGCAATTCTTCTCCAATTAAACATCTATTGTACAGACGGGTAAAAATATCCAATATTAAACTGGGGTTATGCTTAAGCAATTCTATGCTTATCAATCCCGGAATGGCTGCTTTTCCATTTTTAAATTTCTGTATTGTTTTTTTCAGTCCCTTTCACTGTATTCCATATTATTCGGTTCCTCGAGCTCTATGTTACATGTGTTACTAAATGCGAGCCTATTTTATTTCCAAATTTTTACGTAATATATTTTTAATTGATCTATACTTATAAGTTGTAGTGCTGAATTTTGCTTTTCATTTTGTCTGAGGTCCTTCATTATTTCCATGCGTTCTTTGATCTGGCATTGCCTGTACTCTGATCTACATCTTAACATACTCTTTCCCATGCTTCATCTTTTGATTTCACTGTTCCTGTTTACCTGTGTGTTACTTCCTGTTTTACTTCTCTATTCACTTGACGATGCCGTTTTCTGTTTTCAAGATCTTGGGTGCTTAACCATGTATTATAAGCAATGTTCTTGTCTCTCACTTTCCCTGTCAAAGAATGATTCCACCATGAGTCACCTCTTCCTTTTCCCCTAGTATATTCTATTTCTCCGAGGCTCTCACAATCCGCTTGATGTACGACAACTACAATTCCATCGTAGAGTGTTTCAGTAGTTGTTTGGTTCACTTCTGTTTCTTAACGAACATGAGCTTGTAAGTGTAGTAAGTGAGCTAAAGTGTAGTAAAGAAGGATCTTTAAGCAAACACATTTTGTATTCTTTTTTATGTGGTACTGGATGCGACATGAACTTCTGTTGTGTCTTATTTACATAAGAAACATACAATCTTCATTTCAACAAATAATGGTCCGAATTGCACGGCTCTTTTACATCTTCCACATTTATTTTGTTGTTGCGTTTGCTGATAACGTAATTTATTATGGTTTTACTAGTTCCTCTAGACCCTGTGAATTTGTGAATATCTTTGTTTAAAAAAACATTCCATTCTTTTAAAATGTATTAAGCGCATACTTCTATTAGTCGTTCACCATTTACATTTATCACTTCCTCTCCGGATCTTCCAACAACTTCGCCTTTCGCAAGTCTTCCAACTCTACTGTAAAAATCTCCCATTAAAAATATATCCTTCCGGTTTGGTATCCCATCCTAGACCGTCGTCAGCTGATTAAAATCCTATTTTTCTCTAATTCGGTAGCATTGTTATATGGAGAATATATATACTATAACTACCATCTCAATACCTTTAATTTTAAAATCAATTTTTAAAATATTCTCATTCACACAAGACCATCTCTTAATGTTACGCTTATATTTTTTTGACACCGCAATGGAAATTCCTTTCTTAGCGCTATATTCTTTGTTGACACCCCTGAATATGTGGATGTATATTTTTATTTCTTCTACTCCCTGTTCCTTTTTCTTTGTTTCTGACAATAGAACAATTTCTATTCCCATTTTTTAATTTCTTCGAAGACTTCTATTCCTTTCGTATTGATATCATGTACATTCCATGTATGTACATACCGTTTTCGTTTGCCAAGTCGTTTCCTGAACAATACCGTTTTCGTTTGCCAAGTCGTTTCCTGAACAATCCTGCTTTATTACTGGGATATCTAGCGTTTGTATTTTTTTACAAATGAAGGGGGCTGGCCATATGCCTTAACCCCAAACCTGGAGGACCATAGATTTATTTTCGAGTTTACTTTCCCCTAGACAAGCCGGCTTCCCTCTCGCCTTCAGAACCTTCTCTGCTAGGAAAATCAAAAAAGTACAGCGTGAGAGAAGAAAATGAAGAAGATAGTAGAATTGAATACATGAGAAAAGGCGGGAAAAAGAAAATGAAATACATCCTAGCCCTCGCAACCTAATAGCGTCGGGGTCTCAATACCTCAAGGGGCCAAGAGAGGCCTTGTAGTAAAGACACCAGTAGTGTAGTACAAGTAAGTGGAAATAATACTACATTAGACAGGGATACCATCCTAGCAACAGTGCCGCATATGGGGGAGGGGTAGGAAACGGATACAGCGGAGCCTGAGAATTAGGATAAGTGAAGTATCTGATTGACGGGTCCTTGTGAGACAACCCTTGGTCTGACTTCTCCGCCGAGACCTATGCAGCATGGGTGAGCCTACCGGCAGCATGACTGACAAGTTTCCTAACCAGCCAGCACCGAAAGTTCCACAATGCTCTTGACTTCACTGGACTACGCAAACCTCCTCGCCCGCACGGACAGTGCTCCTTGAAGGCGGTGTCTTCTGGAGGAGGTGCCCTATCTAATCAGAGAAAAAATCCAATGGAAATTTTCTTCCCTTGTGCCAGTCATGTTTTAAACCTCGTCATTAATGACCTAAAGAAAGTTCAGAAAGTGCGGAATATAATTGGAACAAGGAAAGAAATAATCAGGTGTTTCAGAGGAAGCATACTGCATCAAAACTTGCTCCGAACGTTCCATTATTCTCCGAAACACGTTGGTCAGCAAAATATAAAAGCATCAGTATTTTTAACGATGTTTTAACAATTGTACAAGTTCTGGAGAAACTTTCGGAGAAGTCTTCCAGCAAGAACCAAAGACCATTTGCTACTCACAGCTGTCAAACTAGCACCTGTATATAACCAGTTATTGCAAGTGAACTTGGTCATAATAAAGATCAGCAGTCATGTTATCAAACTGACAGATGTACTCCAATCCCATCGAGACGATGCACAAACAGAATTTTCTGTTCTCTTCGAAAAGTCACAACTTGCCGAAGATCTGAACATTGAAATAAAACGACCTCGACAGGCTGAAAGGCAAGTCAATAAATCGAACCAACCTTCTGAAAACCGAAAAAGGATTTTCTAGGAGTTCAATTTTCAGCCCTTATTTTCACTCCATAATTTCTTCTTTGAAGTGACGCTTTTCACCATCAAGAGAAAGCATTTTTCCTTCTGCAACTTCATTCAGACGCAATGAGCAAATTAGTCAGAGCTCTTTTGGCAATTGTGGGAGACATACATGGTTTGTAGGGCGATATTTTGCCAAATCCCATCGCCGATGCTATTACGTGGTACGAGATGTGAAAAAATAAAGAAAAGTCAACGGAATCCCTCAGTCACATGGAACTGGCAAAGCCACATCGTTTTGCTCAGCTGTGGACGAGGCAGTCAAAATTTGCTTGACTCTTCCGGCAACGATGTGCAGCATGGAAAGGTCTTTTATATTGCGATTTTTAGAGCTGCCTCTCAATTCCACTCAAGGCCCGTCACCACGGTGGCATTATGGCACGGTTTTTCGTGACTTCCTCGGTCGTGCCGCTAGTCACTTCATCTGCAGCACTGCTTGATACGGTCGCGAGCATGCGACACCTAACTGCCCGACTGAAAAAGACGCGAGAAACTGTGCCATAATGCCACCGTGGTGACGGGCCTTGAGTGGAATTGAGAGGCAGCTCTGTAAACACCGCGGTCTAGTTCATTACGGCGCGTGAAAACTTGGAACAGACCTACGATGAGTGGCGAGAGGCTAAGTGGACTGTTCATGCTAAGTGACCCCAGAGAAAATCTACAAGACGATCCAGAATTTATTGACAACAGATAAACAAATTTGGTTACCAACCAAGATCACTGCAGCTTTTGTTCGAACAACAACAACAACAACAATAATAATAATAATAATAATAATAATAATAATAATAATAATAATAATGATACAGTAAAATCTGCCTAAGCCGAAATCGATTGGGTCACAAAAAATTTCGGTTTAGGGAGGTTTCCGTTTTATGCAAGGTTGACCATTCTATGACCTGGTATTGACGTTTCTGCCCTGAAAGCAGTAAATTACATGACTTAATTATAATTATCAAAATACATTAACAAATAACGTATTTATGAAAGAAGTCATCAATAAAAATTTAAAATGAGTATTATATACTCTTCATTGATAGTTTCTTATTTTATTTAAAAAATGCACACCTTTCTGGCTGTATTAGGACTTTTTGTTGACTCTTTCAACGCACAATGCGTCAAAACCCAGTACTATGATTTTCTGATACACTCTCATGACCTTGAGCATATCTGGTTGAGAGGTTATGCTTTTCAATGCGGAGGAGGGAGATGCGCAAATAGAAGCTATGCCCTACACCTTCCCACGCTCAGCAAGTCGGGAGAGAGGGAATCCTACGCCTACGCCTTGAGTGACAAGCGGCCCGAAGGTCGAGTTCTTCGCTGACAGCTGAAACCCGTTTCCTTCAATGACCAGCTGCCATGACTAAATCGCCTGTCGCAGAGATAGAGAATTTAAAACAAGCTTGCAGATGCGTTCATTTCCTTAAGAACATTTCGCGCCTCTGTACCAATTGCAATTCACAGGAATTCCATTTTATAAAGATTTTTTCCTCTACAGGACATGAAAAACCGTTCCGTTTCCGCGTTGAAGAGGTTCTGTTTTATGCTGTGTAAAATGCCATTTAACTTCACGGGCCGGAGAAAATTTCTGGTTTAGGCAGGTTTCCAGCTTATACAGATTCATGTTTAGACAGATTTTTACAGTAATAATAATAATAATAATAATAATAATAATAATAATAATAATAATAATAATAATAATAATAATAATAATAATAATAATAATAATAATAATAATAATAATAATATAAATACACATAGAGGCGGATTTTAATGAAATATCATTTTTTTCTTTTCAATGTAGAACAATGCCGTTTATTAAGGAAATTCATTTTATGTTATGACAAAAGGAAATGATCCATTTTTATAAGTTATTTTTTGCATTTTTTATTGATTTCGGTTAATAAGTAATTTTTTAAAATTTTTCCGTAATTTTTTAATGCATTTTTCACTGATTTCATCGATTTTAATGTCATTTTGTTAGTAGTTGATTCAAATAATATTTACGAAATGCAACAATTGTTCTCCACATAATTCCAGAGTAGCCTATTCGATTTCTTCGCTCATATATATTATGTCAACCGTTGTGAGTACTATGTAATATAAGGTTCGTGTGACGCCATTGTCAGTTTCGCCGATTTCATGATAAATAAAGATTTTCTTGTAAAGAACAATCCAAACCAAAAGTTTACAAGCTGAATTTACTTAAACAAAAGGCAGAAGGCAGATCAGTTACATCAGTAACATATCCAGTAGCGTGCGTTGTTCATCTGAAGTGGTTTTGTTCAATTTTTACGTAATTTTTCTTTGTTTTTAGGGCATTTTAAAAACATTTCAAAAGCATTTTATTTGACATTTTTGGCAGAGATTTAGGTCATCAAAATCCGCCCGAAAATAACAATTAACTTCGATTAATTAATTTAGAACGTTAAAATTAATAAAATGATATCTAGTGAATCAATTAAAAAGGGTGTTGAATGAGAATCATTACATCTCCGTGTTTCTAAATTTCTAATTTTATTATTTTTATGTTATAATGATAACGTTATGATCAAATGAGTTTAAAAAATTGTCTTACTGGCGTAGAATAAAAAGAGTTATTATCACATATTATTATTTCGTACAATTCTTTTCCAAAAGGCAGCGGGGTGCAAGTTCTTTCCCTCGCACCTTCGTTCCGGTGCTCTTGTTCATGGTACGTCATAAATTTACGTCAGAAAACAAATTTAAAATATAATTCTTATTTAAATTATAGGTGAAGTGTCTCTTCATTTACTTCCCCTGAAGCGCTCCCCCCGCCTTCGATATGGTTAGGTTTGGTGGTATGGTGTAAAGATAATTCTAGGCTGCTAGGAAAAAAGGGTATAAGCCAAAAAATGACATTTTGCAGAAGAGATCTGTTAATTGATTTTCTGGGAACAAACAATTCGAGGAACTTTTTGCCCTTTGTTAACAACAATGTTCTGAACTCATAATTATCCGGCAGAGCTTTAAAGTGAAAATGCCAAAAGATCGAACTCACTCCCAGAAACCAGACCGTGGACTTATCTCCTTTTGAGCATTGATTATTTTATCATCGTGTACTCTTTGGACACACTCTTTGCCTAG
This sequence comes from Teleogryllus occipitalis, assembly GCA_011170035.1. Lineage (NCBI taxonomy): Eukaryota > Metazoa > Arthropoda > Insecta > Orthoptera > Gryllidae > Teleogryllus > Teleogryllus occipitalis. The sequence continues at coordinate 14,495 of BLKR01015001.1, forward strand.
CAGCCGTAGTATATTATATGCGAACGTTTTCTTGAGCCTCGGAATATCTACTAACTTACTACTCTTTTACTTACATTAGCCGAATTAAGAATAAATGATAGCAGCGAGCGTTGTTGACAAAATCTGATTACCAGAAATGTTCGCCCCAATGTAATAGAAATTATTTTGCATCGAGAAACGTGCCCCATGTATGCAACGTAAGTACTAGTCCTGTCGACGATGTAACAGCTCCTCCCCATTCCTTTGGTATCTAGCGAAATGAGGACTCATAATCACGTGCGAGGATAATACTCGAAACTACAGGCCTTGTCTCTGAGGCTTAGAAATTTTCCACCAGCAGCCTCATTATTGTTTTCCACATATGGTCTACCTGATATTCCGCGCCACCATTCACCGCACTACGTCTACCCTAGCCTCTCTGCCATAGGCGTGGCAGAGGGAGGGGCAGAGGGGCCGTGGCCTCCCTGAAAATTTTCAAAGGGGCCCGTAGCCCCCTCGCAATAAAATATTTTATTGGCAAATATGATCAATTTCTTGTTTTCTCCTTTCTTAAACTCATACTTTGGGAGAAAAATTGTATTTGTAAATTGTATCTAATGATACAATTAGAATGTTTAACTTCAGCCTCCTTGTAGTATGATTTATTTACTAGACAAGTATATCATGTAAATAAAAATGTTTCATGGGAGCCAGAAATGTAGCTGCCCCCTGTTTTAGGCTGCGCACGCGTATGTACTTTGAGTTGGTTAATGTGCATTTTATCCGGCTAAAGTCCGAAGTAAGCTTCAAAGCTGTTCTTTCTTTCATTATTCACATATTCTGGATAATATGGATATGGTGAATGATCACCGTCTAATTCGCGAATTAGCCAGATTCGAACATTATCCGTAACACACACACACACACGCACACACACACACACACACACGCACGCACGCGCGCACACACACACACACACACACACACACACACATATATATATATATATATATATATATATATATATATATATATATATATATATATATATATAATTTGGAAATTACGAACAAATTGGAAAGACAATTCCTTATCGACATATCTTTTTCATTCTCGCAAGATATGTGATTGGAAGCATTGACCAAGTCGGCTTCAGTGCCATAGACTTAATTACAGGTCGGGTGACTTTGAAGGGCCTGAGCTGCAGCTGGTAGCGCCCGCTGCTGGTAGTAAGCGCGAGTGTGCGTCGAATACTGGCTCGTTTCTCGCGGAAACAGGAAATTTCTAATATGGCGTCGACGTATGTCAGTGTGTTATAGGTGGTGGAAATGAAGTGCTAGAAGTGGGATCATTTCCGACATTTCCCTTAGGAATATTTCCAGTACGATTTCACAAAATGGATTACTCCAAAGCATCTTTACGCATAGAGCCTTACAGTTCCTACAGTTGTGTATTATTTAACTCTATATAATCCCCCACCCCCATAGAATATTGCTCAATATTTGACGTACGATATAATTCTACATTCACCCTAACCTTTTTCATCGTGTTGTGATGGTAAATGCTGTCACAATGTTAAATGTGGTAAGTTATGAATGATCACCTTTCAGTGTTATGCATAGTCTTACGGAGGCAACGATAGCTCATTCCCGGCCATCGTTAATAATATAAAATAAATACAGAAAACAGTGGGAACAGAATAAGAAAAACTTTGGTTCTAGAAACTCCGTAAACATAAATATAATTACAAGGTTGGCTGTGGAGGTAGTTTAATAAATTGACATCTTGTCAAAATCGTTAATGGACGACCAGACATATTTGCAGAGTATATTTGCTTCTGCAGTTTCTCAAGTTTTCAACTTTGCCTTACCTTTCATAAGACGTACTTTGTATTTCATACAAATTCTGATTGGTAATTGTGTTTCTGTTTTTCTGATATACATCAATGGTGTGTTCATTTCATGAATCCTGTATCATACAAGTTGTAGAAATGCAATATGTACAATATTAAATTAGGAGTGGATATAATATTTTAAAAGTGCAGCTTTTGAATTCATAATTGACATTGAAGATTGTTGCACAAGTATGCGATTTGCTTTAAATTGTAGTATGTCTGGTTGAAGCATGACAGGTGTCCACTTGAGAATAGTTGACAGGTGTTTACAGTTGGGTATGATTTGCAGTTTGACTTCTCTATAGGCACATATTTTAGCAAAACTGGAGAACAATATGTGATTCTTTATGAAACTGGCTTTTTCTGTGATTTGTTAATGTAGTACTTTTTCTTACAAATATGATAAGCATTTTCAACACTATATAAACAGATATTTATTTCATTTTATAACAGTTGTGTGAAGTTAATGTTTAGTCATGTTGTGAATCCAAGTATGTTTTAGTATCGCATTCAAGTAGTGTGTTTCAAGTATTTCCTCATAGAATACTGCTTACAAGTAGACAGTGAAAAGAATGAATGAAAATTAGGTACATTGGAGATCAAACTATCTTCGTAGATACCTACTGCCAAGCAAAACTACTAATTTTCGGTTTTGTGAAACCATTTTCTTAAGTGTTTTAAGTACTTGATAGTGTGAAAAAATTACTTTGGAGGATGAAAATTGCAAGCACTTGATGTCCAAAATTTTTAACAACATTCTTAAGTGATTCTCTTAATTAATGTAAAATATCAAACTACGAGTAATTTGAATTGTTATTTTAGTCTCATTTTGGAAAATACTTTAAGTAGTTGGTATTTTTTTGACTTTTTAATTAACTTCATTTATATCTCTATTTCAACAAAAACATGTTTGATGTAAATTACCGAATTATAGTATTCAGTCTTTGAATATGCATGAGTAATAATAAAGTGGCTATTGCATTTTGATTTAATGTCGATTTAGTGATTTAGCTATCTTTATTTAGTGTCTCATAGTAAAATTGTTTATAAATGACAAAACTGCTGTGAACTGTGGAATTGGAATTTTCAATTGTATTTTTTTTAAATTCTGTATGTACAGATTTGTTGTAGAGAACAGATGAATGGCATTTAAAGATAAAACAAATATAGGATCAGACAAATTACTTTAATAAGTGAACTCATATTTCTTTAAGTCTTAGTTTCCAAAAGTTTGTTTGGTGCACAACGACCAATATTCTAAGAAACAGCTTCTCAAATGCTTGCTTGTAGTAAAAATTTGGAATTTAATCATTTGTATGATCAGGCCTTATAGATGCCTATTGATGAAAGAGTCTAGGGCATAGTATTTTAAAATATTGGTTGATTTACACCAATGGCAAGCTCACTAAAATGTTTCTCTATTAACGTCATCCTATAAGTGATTTCTACTCTAGTTAGTTGACAGAAACTATTTATGAAAAAGAATGGTCTCTCACGTGACTGCTGTTTTGTCTTTCAGGACGATCTGCGGTGCTTACCACATCCAATTGTGACGGATAGCCTACCCCATGGGAATCGCTGATGTGTGCCCTGGCACGGGAATTTTTGAACAGCTATGGCCAAAAAGAGTGAAAACATGCGTGGATTTAATGTGGCTGTGGTTGGTCTCTCTGGAACAGAAAAGGACAAGGGGCAGGCTGGAGTGGGAAAATCATGTTTGTGCAATAGGTTTATGCGATCTCTGGCAGATGATTATAGTGTTGACCACATTTCTGTCTTGAGTCAGGTATTTGTTAATATTTTTTTTACTGTTGAAGTTCCTGCATTTTATGTTGTATGTGTCACAACAAATTGAAGGGCTTGTGCATAAAAGATAACCCTCAAAAGTGTAATTTTTATTGTACTTTTGGCACCTGCCATCTTTTGTCTATGCAGTAAAGATTCTCAAGTAGTTCATTTTATGACATATAGGTGATCTATGGTTGTTGTCATTTTAATGTATCCCATTTTTACCAAAATATTTATGTGCTTTTATCTCAAAAGCATTTAACCATGCTGTTTGGCACCCAAACCCTTCCATTATTTGTAACATGGTACTTTTAAGGTAGTGTTGTTGGAAACCTGAAATTGCCGCTGTGCAATATTATTTTTTAGTAACCTAAATTACATAATATATTCTCAAACATTTTTACAACTGAAGGAAACTGCAAAGTTTCTACAGTTAATTATTTTGCAAGATCGTATGTGATGTAATGAAAGTAGGGTTAATCTTCGCTTCAGCTTTATTCTGTTTGGTGGTTCTGTGTTATTGAATAATAGCTTTTGTACTGAAAATGTTTTTTTTTGGATGTAGTTGAAAGAAAAACCTTGATTTTGGAAATTGCCATCTTAAATTAGCAATATTGAAAAAGCTTGTTGCACTGCAGTGCAGCACCACCAAGTGGAATGTACTGAAGTAACGATCAATTGAAAGTAGAATAAAATTCTTGCTTGTAGTTTTTATTTTTAGTAATTTTTATTAAAATAAATCATGTTAGAAATCTTCAAAAGAAACACCAATCAAATTTTTATTTATTTTGAAGTGAAATTGAATTCTGGTAATTTAATAATCACCCCATGTGTTGTTATTGCTGCTACTATTATGGCTATTATTATATATAATATATAAAATAATAATATTATATAATAATATCATTGTCATAAATTATTTTGCATGTAGACTGACTTCAGTGGGCGTGTTGTCAACAATGATCATTTCCTGTATTGGGGAGAGGTCACGAAGTCTTCTGAAGAAGGTATTGAATTTCTGTTTCAAGTTATTGAACAGACAGAATTCATTGATGATGCTTCATTTCAGCCTTTTAAAGGTAAATTTCTTTGCACAATGTGAAATACTTTATTTCTGTTTGACTTGTACAACATTCAAATTAATTTTCAGGTAGTAAAATGGAACCTTATGTCAAAAGAAGTAGTGCAACAAAGTTGACATCTGCAGAGAAATTAATGTATATCTGTAAAAACCAATTGGGTAAGGAATTATATTTATTATAATGATTAATTTGTTTAATTATGTTTGTTATACTGCATTCTTGCTCTTGTGTAATGTTGTTTTGCTATTATGCTTTTACCTAGTTTTCTTTTATAAATATTTCAAAATCACATTGTAAATATTCAATGTAATATGTTCTAGGTATCGAGAAAGAATATGAACAAAAAGTTCTTCCTGATGGGAAAATAAACATCGATGGATTTCTGTGTGTGTTTGACGTTAGTGATGTTCCCTGTAGGACAATTGAAAAACAAGTAGAAATTGTTACAGGGATATTAAATAATTTGGTCAAGACAAAAAAACCAGTTGTCCTTGTGACAACTAAAAATGATGATGCTAATGAATCGTACGTCAAAGAAGCTGAAAGACTTGTAAGCAAGAAAGAGTATAAAGGTGCAATCTTGTTAATAGAGACTTCAGCTCATGAAAATATCAATGTAGATTTAGCCTTTATAATCCTAGCTCAGCTAATTGATAGGACAAAAGGCAGAACAAAAATCTTACCTTTTCTTGAAGCAGCTAAAATTAGGAAGGAGCTGCTTGAGCATTCCACGGAGGCGTATCAACGCTTGATTAGGTCCCAAGTCACCGACTATAGGGCAGTATGGAGTTACACATCAAAGAAGCTTGCAAACCAAGAAGAATTCATACGTTTTGTGGAGTTATTTGGAATGGACTGTTCTCAACGAGTGTTTAGGCGGCATGTTAAGAAATTGAAAGATGAACATTTGGCGAAAAAAGTTCAAGGCTACATGGATATGCTTCCGGAAGTGCTGCAGGAAATGGTACCTGATTTATCTACCTTGCGTGATCGGTAAGATAATGTTTCAGATATTTGTCGTGCTTTTTTAAGTTGCAAGAGGTGTGGTCTTCAACATTTTGAGTTGAAGACACAGCATGTTTCAAAAAGAAAAAAGATTTTACTGAAAATGTCTGCTTTGGATTTATGCTTTTATAAGCATTATTTCTGGAGGTGAAGTTTCCGATGTGAATGTTGTATGAAAAGTGTTTATGGGTATATCTAATGAGGAACTTAGTTAGTTAATTATCTTTATTACTACATGATAATTGTTTAAAAGGAATGGTTAAAGGTTATCTTCTGGGCTGGGTTGTATACTACCAAATTATCTTTCAGAAGTGTATTTTCTACGGTTTTTGTTATAGCTAACATTATTCCACATTCCTATGTTTTTCTCCTAAGCCCAAAATATCACTTGCTATTATAACTTTCTTCAGTATGTTTATGTAATGAAGTAGTGTTTATACTGAAAAAATGATACAAGCGTATTTTAGTAAAATGCATTTTTGGGAGCACGCTTATCATTTTTCCTGTTTGAACAGTACATCATTATGGGGACAAAAGCGAAAAAAACTTATACAAGGCATCTTTTTCCAACAAAAGCATGTTATCATGAGGCAACCCTGACTTTTTATTTGAAGTAGAATAAGTTACAAGGATTGAATTCAAAAGTGCAATATTAAAGAAATTGTTCACTATAAATATATTCAAAGAAAGTCTGAATAGGTTTTGACTTTTATATTATTTCATTTCTGTTACAATTCTGTCCTAAGCATTTTGATTAGCTAAATAATCCACTTGTATGTGGTGTGCAATTTCAATACAATAAGCGGCGGTAACCTTGATTAGCCCAGTGACATTTCTGGTTTGTGTTTGTTGCTGGATAGGTTGAATATACTCCAGTCTTGTTTGTTGTTTAGTAAGGAATGTTATAGGACAAAATATAATTTTAATTATGTAGTATGAATTTTTGGTATTTTTCTTCAACAGAGAATGCAACTAACTACAGACAACTGAAAATTTTAAATGATTTTTATTAATTAGTCTGGCCTCATTAGCAGTACCTATTTGTCTATTTGAAAGCCTATGAATTAATCATTTTTTCAGTGACTAATTGTGTTAAATTAATGTATTAGAAAATAAATCTTATTAAAATTGAAAGACTGCTAATTTTTCCTCTAAAATTTGTATATATTATTTAATAATTAATTTTAGAGATGAAAATATAAGTTTAAGGTGATTATTTCATTTTTTTCATGATTTCTTTTTTATGTATTTGTTTGTACTATACCTGTTGAAGGGAATAGGGAAATAATGTTAGGATCATAAAATTTTGGAAAGAAACTGCTTCAAAGAAATGCACTGAAACTTTCACATCATGTCTGACTATAGCCCTTGTTCAATTTCATTGTAGATAAAAAATAGTACACCTTCATGAGAGTTTTCTTATTTATTTCTTTTGCATTGTAATTTTGTGTGTTATCATAAAAAATCTCCAATGTTCTTTTTCATGTTGTATTAAATGTATTATTAAATTAGGGACACATTTCTAATATTTATTCATGTGTACTATACTTTCTTTCTTAGTTGTGTTTCTGTAATTTATTAATTGTATTCATATGCTATACATTTTTAATCTCATAAAGAAGAGATTTTCAGTTTGAGAACATGATTTGTGGAGTCAATTTCGAATCTTGTCTTTATTGCTTTCTTAACTCTCTTGTGTTATAGAGTGTAATATATTTGAAGTTTTCCCAGCAAGTTCAGATATTTATTCATATCAAGGTGATAAAAGTCAGAAAAAGTTTGAAATTATGACTCAAATATGATGTATGCAGGTGCAAATGTCTTCTTGAGTTTCAGAATCCCTACTCTCTATTACTACATTATTATGAACAAAGGTAGAAAGCAACATCTTAATATAATAAATGTTCGCCTCAGTGTGTTAGAACTGCATGGGCAAGCGAAACCATTTCCCTCCTTTCTATCAACGAGTCCTACATGGTTGGATCGTGAAAGGTTACCAGCAGTGAATTGCGGGGACTCGTGGAAGTGTCGTTGCAACATTTAAAATTCACTAGCCTTTGGTATTAATAGGTTTTCGATTTCCGATGTAAATTTTGGTCAGACTTCTATTTGATCTTGTAATATTGTTTATTATGTATCTAATACTGTGTATGAAAGCATATTATAATCCTTGCTGATTGTATCCAATTACATTATATTCATAGTTTCAAATTAATCATTTCCTCTTACATTTCCCGCAATTTACATCATTTTCCCTAGGGTCCCATGAAAAGTGTAAAAGAGGGGTTTCTCTGTGTTTATGAGATAAACTTATTATTTGTATCAGTTGCTTTATGTACTTCATCCCAATTTTCTAATCTGAGCAAGTTGTGGAAATTCATTGTTTCCTTGGGAATAGTTACGGTTTTCTTGGTATGTTGTCTGTAATTTTTGTTTCTCTTTCAAGTGTTAGAATCTAGACAGTGAGGTCACTGAAGCCTGTTGTAAATGCAATAATAAAACTATGGTTGTTTGCATCTATTATTATTATTATTATTATTATTATTATTATTATTATTATTATTATTATTATTATTATTATTATTATATAATGTAATAATTATTATTATTCAATTTTTGAGTTTTCTATTCCTTGTTTGGCTTGATATTTTTTTCCATAAAAGGCTTAAGTTTCTGGATAGATATTTGCATTTGGTATTCTTTATTTGTCTGAAATATTGTGAAATGGATATATAAAATTGAGAATGTGAACTATTAAGAACTTTAATTTTTAACGCAACAGAGAATCATGTTAGTAATGAAGTATGCTATTCAAACACCAGTCTAAAAATACCTTATTTTGAAATCTCAAACTTGTTGTGCTGGTGGAATTTATCTGTATCCTTTTTTGGACAGTATCACATTTTTTAATTTTTTTTTGATTTCCTAATGACTTTTCTGTCATACCATGTTTCCCTTCTTTTCTCTTCCATCCTTTCCTCTTACTCATTCCTTTTCCTGCCCCCCCCCCCCCTATCCTCTCTTCAACTCCCTCTTCTCCCTTGCATTTCATGCAATTGCTATAAAAAAAAGACAATGTGAATAGAAATTTGAGAAGTATCACAGAGGCTGTGAGGATTTACTATTGTGTGTATTGCAGTGATTGGCCAGCTGTGCAGTTGCGAATAAAAGAACATCCTGAATTCAGCCAGTATTTTTATGAATGCCCTGAAGACATCCCCTGGACAGAATGTGATCTGAGTGACAGCAGTGAAACTCGAATTCCTTATGATGTTTTGGACACAAGTGAAGCCGAGACTGTGTACAAGAATCATGTGAATGCCTTACAACAAGAACAGAAAAGATTAGAGTAAGTAACTATTGACTCTTGAACTTTCTTTTTTATTGAACAAGGCGATGCGTCTTAGCTGAGAAACTTTTTAATAATTGTGTTCTGATTGGCAGCTAAGGTGGTCCAAGCCTCTCTATAACTTTCTTTTCCTTCTCAATCACTCATAATTTGAAATTCTTGATCAGTTTCAAATTCTGAAATCATAAGTTTCAAGGTAACATTCTCAATTATGAATATTATAGCATGAAATTAATGTACTTGTTTTCTCTCTCTGTTGTGCTTCAGACTGCCTAAAAGGTATGTGGGAAAAGTTTTAATTAAAATGAAATATATTTAACTGCAAACTAACCTACAACATCTTTGAATAACTCTTTTGAACTGTTTTATAGGGTTGTGTTCCTATAAAACTGTATTCACATCATGCAATACTGTTCACAGGTACAAGAGGTCTACTTCAGAAAATGTTATTCCACTACATTTTTTTGTCTTATTTAAATTGTAAATAATTGCAGGGAAATACTTAAAATATTATAAACAATGAGCAGGGTCTGTCAAATGGGTTACATTTTTCCAGTCATGAACTAAGTAAATAAAATAATTATAAAACACATCATAAAGTGCTACTTTTCAGTACCAAAAAAACAAAAACTCAGCTGCAAAGATTAAATGTCTAACAATCTTATATCACAACAGAAGTGCTTTATAACATGTTCTTGATAAAGTAAAACAAATAGCACCTGTAATGCTGCACTGACACGGCTTAAAAGTTTGAAAGGAATGTCAAAGGTTCAAAAGTCTTTCCTACATTTCCAGGTTTAGGCACTCATTTGTTAATAGAATCACTATACTGTATTAAGAAAAATGGGAGATTTGCCACTCCTACAATTATATTTGTCGAGATGCCATATGGTTTACATGATTTACCAGTGAATTTACACTTTTTCATATTTTTTACTTCTAGTTTGAATGGAACATCAATAAGGGAATGAAATACTGGAATGTGTGAGAACCTACTTTAGAATACTTTGTTTGCTATCAAAACTAGCTCAGACCATTTGCATTTTACATGAGAAACAAAAATCATATCTTATCCACATGCAGATATGAACATATGATATGAATGGGATATGTTCTTGTCACAATTTAGATTTAAACTAAAAGCCTTTCAGGAGTTATAGAGGACACTAATAAACTTAGGAAGAATTGCAAAAAAGTGAATTGTAAATAATGGAATCAGCTGGTTTTGAAAGAGAATCTACTTTTGGGGTCTCCTTTACACTATTATGTTTATACCGTTAACTTGAATGAAATTTGACTCAAAACATATCAGCTAACCTGCCAAAACCAGCCCAATACTTTTACTGGATTATTATGGGATGTCATTGTTTTGAATTTCATTGTAGATTGCAAACTAATCTACTTTTGTGCAGGTCAGACTCTTAATTTTGGATCTCTTATAGTGTATTATGTTATTTTATTCTTTGTGTAATTTTATTAGATGGAAGAAACAATTTAAGCAGCTACTGGAAGATACAGGATATGTGACTCCTGGAAAACTTCTGTCTGAAGTGCGAGTTTTGTTCATGGGACGTGAATGTTTTGAGGCATTAAGTGAACAGGATTGCCAACAAATTTATGACCAACATCAAAAAGAGATTGTTGAAAAAGCCAAACATAATTTTCAAGTAAGCGTTGATATTTAGGGTGACATATGGATCAGTTCTAATAAATTACAACCAAAGACTGATGAATTTGTATCTGTTTTTAGGAATTACTTTTGGAACATGCAGATTTGTTTTATCATTTCAAGAGCATAGCTCCAACAGGAACTATCACTCAGGCAGATATAAAAGAAATCACTGATGCTCTTCAAGATGATTCTAGGCAAGTAGATGAAATTAGCAATGGTATTGTAGAATGTGCTGATAACACATCTGTATTAACACTTATTTTTCAGTTGCAGTTCGGTTTTGATATTCATTTTTGAAAGTTCTTTTTGCATGGACCTGATTAAAAATTTCTCCAACTCGGAGAATTATTGAAAGACGAAATTTAAGTTTTTAACAAAATCTTGGGTTTCATGTTTCAACAAATTTATTTTTATACCACCAATTAAGTTTCACAATGTGGATAAAAAATGTATATGTTGTATAATTCTATGATTTTCATATTCATGTCATTTCTTTGGTTAAAATATTACATCTTGTTTCCTTTTAAGTGGAATATTCCTTATAGTTCATTTTCATTGGAATTGAATCTCATTCTGTGTGTACAAAACCTAATGTCTACCACATATATATTACTTAGTAAAAAATATTCCAATTTTTGCCTTGTTTGTAGGTACAAATCATTAGATCGTCTGGATCAGGATAGAAAGTTAATGCTGTTTCAACACTTAGGGTTTGTCCACTGTCCCATTCGAGAGCATTGCCCAGCCTTTCCAAACTGCATGGATGCACTGATTGAGCGAATTTTAGGAACCAAAGCACACAGGTGAGAGGGAGTGTCCTCCTGCGCAGCTGCTTCCTTGATCTGGCTTTTCTATATTCGCTTAAGCTGATGTTGCAGGCCCTCTTCATGGAACCACAGTAGTCAGTGGGTTCTCAGCTCAGACAATAATCAGTTGAACTTGGTCATCCTTGGAATAGATGGACTTGCTGAAGAGTTGGCAAGTGAAATTAGAGTAAGTATGATTATTCATTTATTTATTTAATTATTTATGATAGCAGCAACTAGCTTATATACACATTTAAATGGTGTAACCAGTTATTCAATAATTCAGTTTGATAGAGTAACAATTTTGTAATTTGAATTACAATATTCTTTATGTAAATTGCAGCGCAATTGGCTACTATTTCCTCAGAAAAAAGTTAAAAAAACCTTGAACAGCGTGTAAAAAACATGTAAATGTTTTAATGATTTTTTACTTATTTCAAGTAAAACAACAAAACTTATAATAGCAAAATAAAGTAATCGGACAATAAAATACAAACTTCATTTGCTAGTATTGACAACTCCAATTTCATCATAACAAACATGCACAAAAAGAAAGACAACACAAGTACAAAATAAACTTACAGTAAAATGCAAACTTGCTTTACAACTTTGCTACATGTTATGCATTTGTTAGTTAATTACCCAAACTCTAATAATCTTAATCAAAAATGTATGTTACTGGTTATGATTACACAAGTTTGAAACTGTCAGTGTAATCTTGACTGTCATTTTTTAAAGGATATCTCCAGAATATAGTATTTGTAATTGAATTTGAAAAATATAATACCTAAATTTAATTATTGATCAAGATTTAAGGTAAAAATTTGTTCTTTGAATAAAACTATACTCTTCTTCATGTATTTCGGTGCAACATTTTTAACTTTCTCACTCTTACAAATGACATCCATTATTCCAACATGTAATTAGGTCAACAATTCCACATCAGAATTCCCACAATTTCTCACCCTTACTTTGTAAGAAGCAAAAGTATTGTAATCTGCGCCAGAAAATGGCGAATTTTCGACAGAAACCCTTTTATTGCCGGACTCTGGTAACGATTAGGTGGACCAATCTTTTTCCTTTCTGTAGTAAATGACTTCCTCTAAACATGTGTAGTAAAAATCAATGTTTTGTGAGTCCTTCCAAAAAATCGATTCATGGCAAAAGGCTATCTGTCTGTCTGTGGTCAAAGCTAGTGTCAAAACCGTTCAGCCGATTTTCTTCAAAATTGATATTCTTTTAACAATTTAAAGACACTCAATGTCTTCTGAATTGAAACAGATATTTTGATTTTTGGAAGTATTTTACTTGAAGTCTCAACAATATTTTCAAAATTTTCTCAAAAATGGCTTGAAAATTTTTAATAAGACTTTGTCCTTAGATAGCGTAAAGAATACTTAAGAGAATGGTGCATGTCTCATTTTTGTTAAAATCCCTGATTTTTTGAAAATTAAAAAAGTTTATTTTTTTGACGAATTCCTACAACTACAATATTGAAGATGGTGATTGTTTTCCTGAATGAAATGTGTTCTTTGAAGACCTGTTGAAATAAGGTCATGTTCAATTTTTCGAACTTTCGAATGATTAGCTTTTGCATAATTTTGTGTGAATGTAGGCAATTTTTAAAAATGTTTAAACAATTATTTTCTCAAAAACAACTCCAAATTTTTTCTTTAAATTTTCTTCTTGAATGTATGAAAGGATGTTAAAAAATTGGTGCTAGTCTAATTTCTGACAAACTCTCTGTATTTTTCAAAATTGCAAAACATTATCATTTCAAAAGTACTAAAATTAAGATGAGATTTTGGCCTTAAACAAAATCTGTTCTAGAAAATCAGCTCTTTAAAAAAGTTCATGTTCAAGTTTTTGAAAAAACAAGTCATTTTCCTGTAATTTCAGCTTGAAAGTAACGCAATTTATAAAAAACATGTTTTCTCTAAAAGTGCTCAAACATTTTTTCTTTAAATTTTTTCATAGATAAAACGAGGTATGCTTAAAAGAATGACACAGGTATCACTTTTGTTGAACCCTGAATTTTCAAAAATTGCAGATTTATAAATCATGAAAGAAAGCATGTGCTGTTGTAGCTGCATTAGTTTCTAGGAGTAAATGCCATAGGTTGGCTGTTATTGTGGAAATTTTTGTTTCCTTTGCTCCAAATATGGAATTAAAATGCCACATAAATGTGCTGAGAGCTTAAAAGAACTAATTTAAAAAACAATAACTCATGCCAATGAGAGGTTCATTTTTATCAATGAGAAAATCTTAACCATCATCTATAAACTGATGTCAAATACTTGTGAATTTTGCCCACATGTCTTCACATGGGACTGAATTAATGACAGAGGATTCAAGAAATTTCCTCACTTCTGATGAAATTTTTGAAAAATTAGTGCAGTATGTAATAGTATATTAAAGTATAGTAAAGTATAGTATATTAAAAAGAGTGGATATAGTTTATACAGCAAAGAGGACTTCTCCAAATTAAGTAGGCCGGGCTGAAATAGTTGACTGAATTATTTTTAATTCCCCCCTCCTCCAATTTTAGAAACCCAAAATCTATCTAAAATTATATTGAAGGAAGAATATGGAAAAAAAAACTTTCTAGTTAAAATTAAACGTACTGTGTGATGGTCCATGCAATTTAATCTTAACGCAGCAGTAGTAAAATAGTTCCTCACAAGGCTATATGCTGTAACACAGTTCAGGATCTGGCCATTCTCTTACCAAGTGGGAAGTTTTCACATGGGTCTAGCTAGTAGAATATTCTGCAATAAAATAATAATATTGCAATATTAAATTAAATACTACTACTACTACTATTATTATTATTATTATTATTATTATTATTATTATTATTATTATTATTATTATTATTATTATTATTATTATTATTAAATATTTTTAATCATGATGAGGTGCAGGGGTTTAAGCCTTCTCGTCCTCCTAACCACTTAGTGGTAATATTTACTTTTTTAAATATAACGAAGAAAAAAATCTTAACAACAATGAAAAAATAGGTTTTAACATTATACTGTCATGGATCCCTTCCCATAAAGGAATCACTGGAAATGCAAGAGCTGACTTAAATGCTAAAAACACAACCCATTTATTAAATATTGACCAGCATATACATGGTTCTTTGGGACTTAAAAAAAGTGTATTATTAAGGTTATCACCAGTGGACAGCTTCAACATCCAAACTTCATGTTGTACAAAAATCTGTTACAGACTCAAATATCCTAAACACTACATTAAGAGAAAAAAAACAAGTGATTATTACACGATTAAGAATTGGCCATTCTTCCCTCACCCACTCCCATCTAATGAAAAAAACTGATCAGCCACCTGTCCGAAATGTGGAGGAATTTATCAACACTTCACATTATACTTTAATGCTTAAGACTCCAAAATCTAAGAAACTCCCTTGGCATGAAAAATCAAAATTTATGAAATATTTATTTCAATTGAAGGTTGCAAGTCAAATTTAAGTTATTTTAAGATAATTGATATAAATGAAATAAAGATATAGCTGGTCTTGATAATATGATCTGAATTATTGTAAATTTACTGCACTGTATTGTCCTGTTCTGTACTGTCTTACTGTTGCTGTATTTCTTTTTATTCTAATTTATAAAATGTATCTCTGGTATAAATCAATAGCAGTTGTTAATGACCTTAGATGTTTTTAAAGCCACCTAAAATAAATAATTAAAAAAAAAGGTAGCGGGCAGAACTTTACATTTATATTAAGTAGAAAAAACATTATGGTAATGCAGTAATTGAAAAAAAAAAAAAACATTAATACACAATAAGAATAAATAATAAGTCTTTGTAGCATAGCAGCCGCTGTAGCATTACTAAAGTTATTCTTATTGGCATTTATAAGAATAAGTTAATTGACAATATTCTCAACTTTAATAATGATAATCAGATTTATCTTAAAGAATCTTTCCAATAACATCAGTTTTCTTTGTATACAGAATGTTTAAGTGTGTATTTAACCCTACAAAGTTTGCTTGTTGTTTGTGAGCAAGAGCTTGTTTTCTTCTGTTCCACTGATCAAGTAAATAAAGAAATTTGCTTGAAAACTTCAATTTGCTCCTTGGAATCACATCACAAAAAATTTGCAGAAAGGTTAAAGTGAAGTAATTGCATTAACTTTTGAGGTCAACTATTAAGATCATGAGGAAAAGAGTTCAACAAGTAATACCGATAATTATATGAATAGAACCAATAATTGATTTACTGTGGTGTTCCTTCCATCCCCCTGCATTCAGTTGATGTTTTTGAGCTTAGTTTATTTTCTCTTACCTGGTTTCCCTGAAACATGTTTTCACTGTGTGTATGTTATGACTATCTGAAACAAAAAATAATTTTCTCTCGTAGGCAGCACGTGTGCCTGTTCTACATATATTGTTGAACTAAGTTTTCCTTTTCTTTTCCAGGTCCAGTGTGATGATGATGAATATGAAATTGATTGTCAGTTATACAGTTTAGATTACAGAATTATTGATGGTGATGTTAGCCTACCACAAAATTCTTTTAAAACTTCTAAATTTTTACCAAACGGTTAGTGGTTGTAATTTGCTGAAAGTTTTCTCAAAATTTGTGGCCTGAATTTAATTTGATTGGAATTGTTTTAGGTTGTTTCTGTGTATATTCTAATCCCGAATCATTTGAATATGTACGAGAAAGTTTGGAGAAAACTTTACTCTCCAATTTAGAGCAAGAAGATAGGTTACCATTTCAAGGACTGCCAATTGTTATATTATTTGTTCCTGACCCAACTGTTGATGAAAAAGAGGTGTTGAGGTTGCAAGAGGAAGGTCAAAGTTTAGCTGATAGGTTCGTGTTTTTTATTGTATATGATATGAAAGTGTCATTAAATGAATATCGTTCCAGGGTCACTAAAAAATGATTTTGTTGTAATAGTTGTAAATCTTAATTGTATTTCTTTGTGTTTTTGGATATTTTTTCTTTCTTTCTCCCTTTTTCTGTTGTGTTTTGTAATTCAAAGTTAGCTTGTTTTTTGCTTCTTGCCAGCTTGGTGTTTTCTCGTGACTAAGTGTTAATGAAAATGGTTGCATTGATTACAACCAAATTTTTTGTTCAATGTTACCAAGAGACATATCATGATAATTATGATTTTGAAATATACATTTACCTTTGTTAATTTAATTAAGTATTCTAGATTGAATCTTGTTTCATACTTCCTTTTTGGAATACTTCCTTTTAAGAGAAAAAATTAAAGGGCTTGTAAGGGCTTCTGTCGGTTTTTTAGGCCTCATAAAGCTGGTAATTGCCCACCTACAAATTTAATAAAATTAATTTATTCTCTATTTGTCTTCTGCTCTGCAGATAGTACATTCATGGAAAGATTTGATGAGTTCAAAATTCTAATCTTCAGAGTGGACACACTGCCTAATTTATGAACTGTCTCGATGTTCCTGATCTTAGACTGTAATTTAAAGTGGAATAATGCACAAATGTAATTCAGTGTTCCTGTTAAATTAATAACTTTATATTTACTTTCTATAATTTACATATTAACTGTTTCTGATCGTGAATCAGAATTCATCCACCATTGTAAATTTGCCCTGCAATCTCCAATACTTTGTCATGACAGGCACAGATTTTCCTGATGTAGCCCAGTCACACCTATTAACTATAACACAACAGTTTCCAAGAAGGTGGAACATAGGGGAGATAAACTGTCTGGAATCTTGAGTTGAGAATCCTGAAAATGGATTCGAAGGTTATCCTTTCTGTTAAGAACAGGGTATCTTTTCAGACAAATACTATATTTACCCAAATAAAAGACAACCCTAATTTTGATGAGGCCACCTGAGAATTTTTTTGATGTTTAACTAATTCTTACTATTTAGTCCAAATTAAATTTGAAAATAGGTTTAATTGACTAGAAAAGTGATGAGAATTTCTTGTTCTTTAAAATCGTAATTATTATAATTATTATCATTTAAAATTGTTGTCATTACCCTCTTCATATTCACAGATGTCATTGTTTCTATTTGATCCTCCTCCCATACTGTTACTTCCTGTGACTTTTTAGACCCTTCTGAAAAATTTGCACGTGGAATTTGTGTTTTTAGTCTTTCAAATGATACAGCTAAGAACATTCCCTTTTGTGTTACCAGATTTTTTTCCTATCTCTCTTATTTGTGGCCGTAGATTCTTTATAAGTTAATTCACATTTTTTAACAGTACATTCTTGAAATGTGAGAGTTGTGAACCTCAAACACATCGATCTCTGTTCCTCCATTTCGCAGGTAATGTTGGAAATGGTGGCAAGTTTCCAAGTTTGGGAAGATTTTGCTTAGAAAATATTTTTTTATCATCT
Organism: Teleogryllus occipitalis; assembly: GCA_011170035.1. NCBI lineage: Eukaryota > Metazoa > Arthropoda > Insecta > Orthoptera > Gryllidae > Teleogryllus > Teleogryllus occipitalis. The sequence goes on from BLKR01015001.1 coordinate 32,431, forward strand.
GTTTCTGTGGTTGGATGCATATGTACTTTTACAAAAATTTTTAAATTTCCATCTCTTGCAAATGCAGATTTGCACTTGCCAAGCATTGAACTTAGAATCTGCATGGCCTAGTCCCACGCCATGTAACAAAATCTCGGCAACAATAGTGCCATTCGTTTGAGATTCTCCCCTTACTGGTCCATTCAAAAATATTGATCTGAATCATATGACAAATTCACGGTGGATTCCGAAAATACGACTGCGAATATTATTACGTATTATAAATATGCATGATATTTTTATCATCTTAACATCTTATTGCTACATCAACATTTACAAGTTTCGTGATGTGGAAAGGCAAAGCATAAATCCTAATAGACCTGTGAATATAAGATTCTATACAATTCTAGTATAGAGGCTATATATTGTAATAGATTAAATATAAGATGTGTGAATATATTGATAGTGATAATTATGATATTGGTAAAGAATCTGTTTGCAGGAGAGGAGGTGCTCTAAGTGCAATGCAAAATCATTTTAAATTCATTTCGGTTGACTTGGGTGTATTTGATACCATTGCTCCCCAGGAGCCAAACTATTGCTTTGCAATTTTGTTATCTAGAGCTGTATGCTCTAGACAGCTATCGTGGTACAACTGATAAAGAAGAGTTTGTACATGTCAGGGAATTTACTGATTTTAAGAGTGATGAAACACTGAGTGTATTCAGATGAGGTAAATATGATGAGGAGAAATTGCATCCTATCAATGTCATTTTGAAAGAATTATGAGGCAGCTCAGTCAATGCTCATTGTTAAAGTCAATTGTTCTGAATCTTTTAAAATTACAAACAACCTAACTATAAGGCAACATGACTATTTAAAGTCTTGGCGAACTGCATTAGCAAACTTGAATAAAGATTCAGAGACAAAGACATTGAAATGTGTTAACGATTAGCCAAAGGTTATTGATATTCATACTAATGTCATGCAAAAAAATCTAAAATATGCAAATTAAAAAAAAAGAAAAAAAGGAAAGGAAAAGAAAAAAAGAGGTTCTGCCTTGAATATATATTATCACAATATCAGGAGAGTTTGTAATAGAGAAATTTAGTTTTATTTTGGATGAATACAATTTGTGGAGGATAACATGTTTTTACTGAAATGTGGCTTTACCCTAATATTTTGATTGCAGAGTTTAAGTTGAATAATTTTGTGATTTATGAGAATGATAGGAATATCAATAATATTCATTATATTATGGGGGAGGTGTATTATTTGCAATAAATCAAAAATATCAAAGCTTTCAACTAGACTATTCTGATGATGTTGAACATTTGTCCGTGTGAATTGTATGTAAATCCTTATATAAATTTAATTATTTGTTCTGTCCGTATGCCACTGCAAGCATCTGAAGTTACTTCATCATATTGTGGTACTCTTGAAACCCTTGTGTTAGCAAATCCAAACATAAATTGGCTATTATTAGATGATTATAATTTACCAAACATTTCTTGGCACAAGGACAAATTTGCATCCCACCTTACTTGCAACAAAGATGCTACGTTGAGAGAGAGAGGAACTGTGCAAAGACATTAGTAGACATAGATAGCTACATTAATTTATTTCAAATCAACCGTATTTTAAATGATAAAAATGTTTAACTGGATTTGGTTTTTCCAATTTGTTATACATTTGGTCACTGGTGTGTGATTTTATTGTTTTTGTAGAAGCCTACCATCCTCCCCTCTGTTGTGACTGTTTTATTTCAACAGATAAAAATATGAAATATTAGGATGATTGGTTTCATGATTTTGCAGTTTCATGATTTCGCGTCTGCGGACAATGCTAGTATATCTCATTATCTTTGTGATGTGTACTTACATTTAAAGTCGATTGTTCTGAATTAACTTCAATCCTTTATCTTTATTTATATGATTTTATTGATAAGTTTGTACCAAGGAAAAGGAAAGTGGAATCAAAGTTTCCCTCATGGTACAGCTGTGAACTCAAAACTTCAATTCTTTGTTAAAAAGAAGCATATTATCAAGTGTTATAATTTTCCACTATATTTTTCACTGTTTACAAATTTGAGACCTATATGCAAAATATTGGCTAAGAGTGACTTTAACAATTACAACAATAATTTACAAAGCTATTACTCGTAGCCCTCGTAATTTTTGGAAATATATACATTCAAAAAAGAACATCAATAGTCTACCTGAAGAAATGCGTCTTGGTCCTGATTCATTTGATAATATAAGTGATTGTTAATGCCTTCACAAAATATTTCTCATCTTTCTCTTACGAAGTCAGCTTAATGCTACTTTGAATGATCAAACTCCATTTATTATTTCTTTAATTGACATATCTGTTTCTGACATCTGGCAAATTAGACAAACATTTGAGTGAAGGACCAGATGGGATATCTTCGAATTTTTTACACAACACAAGCTTTATTATTTCTCAAATATTGCAAATGGTTTTTGACAAGTCTTCATCTAGTGTAAAATATCTCCCAACCTCACTATTATGCAATTTGATTTTATGAGTAGATGGATTATAGAGTCAAATCTGGTATATTATACCCAGTATATTCTTAATGCCTTAGAAAATAAACACCAGGCCTGTAAGGCCTTCAATTCAATCACAAATTAGTACAAAAATTAAAAGCTTTTGATTTTTCTTGTCTGCTCCTCCTTTGGTTTACAGATTACTTAAGCAACCGAACACAATTTGTTAAATATGAAAACGTCATTTCAGAAGGGTTCACGCTTCTATAGGCAGTCCCTCAGGGATCTCCTCTATTCTTTATTCTATTTATAAATGACGCCTATCTCGCGGTAACATATATAGAGGTACTCTTATTTGCAGATGATTGTAAACTATTTAAGTCGATGACTTGCATAAATGACCAATACTCCTTACAATCAGTGCTAAATGAATGAGCTAAATGATGTAAAGATCTTATATTAAGTGAGTCAAATGCAAATTTATTAGTCTCTCATTCCTGATCAGTAGCTTATTACCAATACACTGTAAATGCATTACCTCCTGTCTGCGATTCAGGATTTGGGTGTCATTCATTAACCATATTGATTATACGACTAATAAAGCGAACCAAATCCTTGGTTTCATCCAAAGAACATGTGCTGAACTCAACGCGGTAAACATTTTAAAAACATTATGTATGGTGCTTGTTAAACCAATTCTAATGTTGCATCCATGGTCTGGTCTCTGTTTTCACATTCATTATAATGAAATTGAATTTGTTCAGCACAAATTCTTCAGAATTGCTGCAACATGTTTTAACATTCATAACCCTGACATTGATCATGATTATCCTATCATATTCGTCTAAACATGCCCTCTATTTTGTCTCTCCATAATTTCAATGATGGCATGTTTGTATTTAAGTTAGTAAACAGTAGAATTGATTGCCCACTGTTACCTGAAGAATTGAATTTTTGGGGCTCTGCATTGCACTTGAAAAATAAAGATATGTTTTTGGTGGCGACCTATACATGTATTGTGTTACATGTATCACATGTTTGTGTGATGGAGTCGTGTCTGAGAACTTGTACATCTCCTTTCCTGTGCTTCACTAGTAATATGGGAGATAGTGGCAAGTTTCTAAGTTTGGGAAGTTTTTGCTGAGATAATATTTTTTTTAATCATCCTTTTCTGTGGTTAATTGAAGAACACATACTTCTATCATTGTGGATTTTTTAATTTCTATATCTTGCAAAATGTTGATTTACTCTTGCCAAGATTTGATCTGAGAGTCTGCATGGCCTCTTCAATCGGCACATTTTAGGACAAAATCTCTGCAACAATTTTTATTTATTTTCACATTGCCTTTCTTTTGATACAGTGCCATTTGTTGTTGTTTTTTTCACTTAATTGGCACGTTCAAAAATATTGGCTTGAATTGCCTGGTGAATTCACAGTGGACGTCAAGAATATGATCATGTATATAATTACTACAGATACTCGTGATATTTTATCACCTTCGCTGCTTATTGTTATGTCAACATTACAAGTTTTGTGACATAGAAAGGCACTATAAACACACAAGTCCTACTCAATTATGATTAATCTATGAATATAAGATAACCCAGTATTTTTTGAATGAGGTACTTGGGAAAAAACTTGTAGTCTTGTATTTGGGTAAATACACTATTTGTCAATTATTAAAGAAGTTAAATAATTGACACTGAAAAGTTGTTTAACTGTGTAAAATCTTGTACACTATTACATTTAAATTATAATTGTTCTTATTGTAGTGGTACTATATAAAGATTTTGAAGTCCCTGCATTATATGAGTATGTTAAATTATTATGATTTTTTTTTACTGTTTTTCACCAATTACGAGTTACTGTTACTTAGTAGCAAATTTCTATTTGCATTTTTGAGTTCAATTTGAAGAGAATGTTTTATTGGCTAAAACCTTTTTATTATTATATTACTAGAGTGTTTCATGCTTGGAGACAAAATTAGACAAGCGTTCTTTGGCTTGTGAAACTATCATTTTATAATCCATCGTACGTTTGTGGATTATGTGAAAGGAAAATTGTGATATACTGGTTTGTCTTGTGTTATCATTCATAGTACATAACATCATGAAATTATAGCAGTGAATTTTATTTAGTTAAAACTATCAGATCTATCGTCTAACAAAATTATCAATTTGTGAATTGTATATGCCTAATGTATACGCATCCTTTTCTGATAGCCTCAAGTTTATTCCACTTTTCTATGGGTCATTACACTAGCCAAATACATGTAATTCACATTTTGTGTGTTAAAACTATTGTTCATCACTAAACTGTACGTTTGGGAATATGAAAACTAGCAAATTCACATTATTGGAAAAGGATGGGACTCTAGTCCAGGTAGGATTTCTCTGGATGTTTCACAGTTCACAAAAGCTAAGTTAAAATTGTTTTTAAAATTTAGGATGTTCTATATTTAAAATGGCTCAAAATTTGCTTAAATTGGATATAGGTAGTGCATCCATTGTTTGTAATTTACTACTGTTTCTTGCTGTGACATTTCCTGACTTCAAAGATATACTTCATTTTTGTTTTGTTGTTAATTACGTGTTGTAGTTGCTTCATGATAAAATATTTGCAGTTTGCAGTGCCCATTTATAGGAGTTTCTCTAGATGACATTGAACCGGGCCATCGGTTTGGTGCATCATTAATCATTGAAGCTCTGAGACAACTGATTCAAAGCATTCATCATCGGGCGGGGTTTCTGAATGTCTATCAGTCACCAATGGAATGTTCTGAACCTGATATAAGGTATGATCTATAAATTAATATTAAATGGAAATTTTAAAAAAAGTCATTATGTCTTCAATATCGGTTTTAGTTTTTAATGTTTTAATTAATTAAAAAAAATAATACCTAAAGAATTTGAGTAAAACTGACATTACACTGTTAGTAACCCAAAAGTTATATACAGTAAAACTTCACTTATACGTTTTTCAGGGGACCGAAGAAAAAAAATGTATAAGTGAGAAAAACACATAACTGAAATTGAATTTTATGAGCAAAAAAAAATCTCTATTTTTACTCTACTGTTTTATTAGAAAACTTACTACCAAAAAAGAAGATTTTAATATGTAGTTTAAATGATTACTTATGAAAAAAGTCTGTTATCTTGGTCTGTTTAACATTATAAGCCCCCAAGGTATACACTTCCCCCTCCAAACGTGATAGCTGTCCCATCACCTCATCTGCGACACTGTGTTGCATAACAAACTTTTTAACAGTTTCTAATGCTGCAACGGCTTCACTGAAACCTACTACATTTATTTCACTATCATCCACTTCATCATCACTGTCTTCATCAATCTCTTCGTTGATTTCACTCACAATGTCCTCAATGGACCTTAGTTCAGATGTAACCACATCTTTATCTACATCCACAAATTCTGTGAAGTCCGCTTGATTGATGGGTAAATCTCCCAAAGCTAACTCCATTTCTACATCATCTTCGGGGCTGCCAAATCCAGCTTTCCGGAAACAGTTCCTGATGGTAGATTCTTCAACTTTCTGCCATGACGAGGAGATAAAATGCATAGCCTATGAGAAAAAAAAGGAGTGTTCCTGATTATAAAGGAACGAGGAGATAAAATGCATAGCCTATGAGAAAAAAAAAGGAGTGTTCCTGATTATAAAAACTAAAAATTCTACCTCACTGACTATAAAACTAAAAATTTTACCTGTAATACATTTATTTTAGTCGAACTCCTGTTTCCGTTGTCGATGTAGCGGATGGCCTGTTGCACCAACATTTTTCGGTAGTGCAACTTTAAGTTTCGGATAACCCCTAGATCCATGGGTTGCAACTCGCTGGTGCAGTTCGAGGGGAAAAATTGCACCTTGATGTTCCGTAGATATGAGGTGTCTGGTGGATGTGCTGGACACTTGTCTACAAATAATAGTATTTTTCGCCCTCTGATACCCATTCTGGCATCTAAAGCCCGCAACCAATCTTCAAAGATTTCCGTGGTCATCCACGAATTTTTATTGTGTTCATATTTGGTGGGCAGTGTTTTAACGTGTTTGAAGCATCGCGGCTTCGCAAATTTCCCGATCGTGACCGGTGGCAATTTTTCTGTCCCATCACTGTTAGCACATAAAAGCACAGTTACACGGTCTTTGCTCTTCTGACCCCCGTGACAATTTTCTCTCTTGAACGCCATCGTCTTTTCAGGCATTAGGGAATAGAAAAGCCCCGTCTCGTCGGCGTTAAAAATATCTTTGGGGGCATACTGCTCCACCAGTTCTTGAAGAGGTCCCGACTTCCATGCCGTCACGACATCTGCATCAACATTTCCGCTTTCGCCGCTCATACTTTTGCAGCAGATTCCGTGTCGCAGCTTGAATTTATGAAGCCAGTCAGATGAAGCTTGGAAATTTTCTAAACCAAGCCGCAGTCCAATTTCAGTCGCTTTCTCGCACAATAAGGGGCCGCTTATTGGTATACCTTCAGCACGATGCTGCTGAAACCACTGTAGCAATGCATCTTCCAAATTTTCATATTTTCCTCCTTGAATTCGCATTCTCTTGCTACTAGACACCCCAAACACACGTGCCTTGTCCTCGATTTCTTTCCCCTTAGAAATGATGGAATTCAGCGTGGATGCCGGTATTCCCAGTTCTTTAGCAATTTCTACTTTCTTTTTATTTCCACTCTCCCTAACAACTTTTAAAATTTTTATTTTCTCTGATATTGAAAGGGGTTGCCTTTTCCTACCACTCATTTTCGTGTAATATCGCGGACGCAAAACCAGAAAGAAGACGAACTACGACAGTACAACAAACGCGAGATGAAGGCGCGACCTGAGCGACACGAAGACTATTCGCAAATCCCAGCCAAGAACTGCAGATTGCAGAACAGAAAGGAAGATACTGTTGAACTTGTGTGACTCAGTTTCACTACAGAAACGAAGGCCGTGACCTGCGTGGGCTACAACTGGCGACGAAGACCCACGGCTGCTTGCTTTGCTTTCAAGCCTTAAAGGGACTTATTTTGAACGTATAAGTGTGAAAAAGTATAAACGTAAAACGTATATCTGAAATAATTTTGCATGGGAATTATAGGAATTTATTCGGGACCTAACAAAGAAAACGTGTAACCGTGAAAAACGTATAAGTGAGAAACGTATAAATGGAGTTTCACTGTATTCAGTTTTGAATGATTGTTATAATGCAGATATTAGTGATTAATATAGGACAACAGATTATGAAATCAGTAATGATTTAATAATTTATTGTTTGTTGACAAAATTGTTTAGAAGTGAAATCTCAGATGTTACCGTTTTTCTGCAATATTTAACGATGAAGTAAATGAGGCTTCAGGCAAAAACTGAAGCTACATAAAGCATGATGTGCCACGAAGTTGTTTCATTGCAGAAAGATCAATCTTAATATGATAAAGATTATAAAGCTCTGAGTGATATTGCTAAAACAGTTAATGAACTTAAAAATGAAACCTCCAAAAATAGTTAAGTGTGTGATCTAATCTCTACAATCCAAAATGTTAACGAATAAATGAAATGAAAACGATGAATGAATCTAAATGTCATGATCAAAATCAAATGTAAAAGAACAAATAATTCAAAACAATGAAGGCAAAATGGATTGAATCAGTATTTTCTTTAATCAATCTTTAGTTTGAGATGAGAATTTAATACAAAAATATATTTGGTAAATAATTGTTGAAATGCAGTGTTTTCTGAAATTGAGGAAAGACAGAAAAGAGCAAAAACATTATTTACTTAATCTTGCAGAACTTGTTCAGTCAATAAGTCACGCAGTTCAGAAATGTACCATCTGCGTTCATTTTCTTGAGCTCTAGGATCCCTTCGTAGCATTTTAACTACAAACAGTTGAAAGATGAATAAAAGTTTAAAAAATAAAATAAACAAAAACTAGTAAAAATAATAATAGTAAAATAATAATAGTAATAATAGTAATAATAAAAAATTAAAAATGGTTAAGATTAGCAATATTTGAAAAAAAATTAGACATTTTCACTTCTGAGTTAAAGAAAATTTGGTAAACAAATTGGTAAACATTGGTAATTACATTGGTAAAATTGGTAAACAAATTGCAGATTTGATTGTTTTGCATTGCTAACCAAATAGTAACACATCCCGGGCTCTATTCCTACCACAATGAGGAAATGGAGAGCTCAACAAACATGCGCATAGTGAAGCTACATTTGTGTCCAGAAGCAAAACGAGGGGCCATCTCAGCATTTACTTAATGGATCAGGGAAACCATAAAAACCTGATCGAGATGAGGGTCTTTGAACCAGACGCTGAATCAAATCAAATATATCAAATCCAAATCAATATGTAGAAGAGCGTACTAGTTCAGTGTCCTCTCAAGGCCTTTCACCACCGTTCACTTGCTCATGTGCTTTACCATTGGACTTCTCACAATTGTTACCAAATTAAATAACACAGAAAAGTAAGAAATTTTACTCATTCATGTAGGATTTTCAAGCTAAAATTTTTACTCTCTTTTTATGTTTTGAACATTCCATAGTAAAATTTTGAAGCAATGCATTGTGTTCGAAACCATGACTGTTCCTTATTAAAATTGTTCCTAACATCACCATAACTTGTAGTGGCAGAACAAGATGGTAATGCCCCTCTCATAGATCATTTCACTTAAAATTTTATATAAATATCTGCAACAGTTCAGGAGATATTTGAGGGGAACATCTTCACCACTTGGAATATAATGTAATTTTTATTTCAATATTGATATTCTTTAGTAAAATTGTTTCTGTGTTAAAAACTATTTCATGTAATGCAAATATCAGAAGTGCCTATTCACTGTAGTCTCATATATGAAATAAAAATGAATAGAAATGCTATTTCCAATAGAATTCTGGTTGATTTGAAACTTTAGTTTCTTGCCTTGCTATTTATTAAAAATTCTATACATTCTCAACCTCAGTTCAAGACAAAACATTCCATTTGAGACCTAACACTTTCAATTCAATAACAAAGACATTCATACTGAGATCAAGCGAGATAAAATATTGTTTGGTTTAGTTTGAGGTTGAAAGGGTATAAATTTGTCTACAGAAATACAGATCATAAATTAAGTTACAGATAAAATTTGACTTCCAGATGTAAGTAATGTAATGTGTGATTTTCTTTCATTTTAGGATCATTATGTGTATGTTCTGTGGTGATCCATATTCTGTGGAAAATATTTTAAGCCCTCTGTTGAATCATCAGTGTTGTTTTCTAAGTGGCGATCGTAGTATTATTTTGGAAACTTTTCTTGGAGATTCTAAAAGAAAAGTTGAAGTAATTATTTCCTCCTTCCATGGGGCGAATGCATTCAGAGAAGAATTAGTTCATGGTTTCATTTTGGTGTACTCAACTAAAAGAAAAGCATCCCTATCAACATTGAAGTATGTGAATGAATTAAAAAATTAAAACTTCTTTTTTAATGAAATAATGTCATTTTACATTACTGTTTAGGCAACCATATGAGCATTTACTCTGTGTAATATATAATATTTGTTTCAGTGCCTTCTCTATGAACATTCCGAATTTACCGATTCAGATTCTAGCTGTTACTGACAGTGGTGGAGCTAATGCATTTTTCAGCAGTGATTTAAGTCATCTTCTAATTACTGAAGGAAATGCAACAGCTGATAGATTGCAAGCTCACTTCATGACATCTACATCATCATCTCAACAAAAAAGTCAGTGAATTTCTTCTGTTGGTAAAGTTGAAGATGTATTACTTTACTAGGTACCATATTTAAAGGGTGTATAATTCGTTAAATATGTAATTGTTTAAGCAGTAAAATCTTCAAAAATATGCACTAAAATATGCTGTATTAAGTGAATAAATCTTCAAAATAGAAATTTCCCCATTGAATTAAAGCATCCTCTTTAATTCATTTCTGGGTAAAGTTAGCAAGAATTGTTGGAAGTGGTGTTTTGGATTGTTTGTGAGGTTGAGTTGCATAATTGTTAAGTTGGGTTGCATAAAAGTTGCATTCAGGAGTTCAGCTTTGCCAACTAACTGTCAAAATCTACTGACAGTGCATCACTAAAAACTATCGTGATTTCTGAGATGAATGCAGTGCATAATTTAGATATAGGAAATCAATATTAGCTACAATTAACGTGTACAGACAAATTTATCGTACAAATTAGAAAATAAAATTAACAGGTTGCAATAATGAAATATATGTAGTGGAAAATACTTTCCAGGAAAATGTACAGAACGATTAACAATTTGCAGAAATATGATGTTTATTAACGGAATGCTTATTAAGGGAAGAGGCAAAATATGCAATAAATGTACCACAAAATAATGATCGTGTGATTGGAAAGTAGGTGTTTTATACACATACCAGTGACAAAGCGAGCATTATTTCTGACTGCAGAGGAAGACTGCATTTGCATTGAAATTCAATTCCTTTACATTACATATGCATATGATATTATACATAAGATATTTTCTATTTGACAAGGGTGATTGTCTTTAATACTAAGCCAGATTTAGTTGTGTGAGGCTCCAAGGATTATCACCTGTTGGGACCTCTAATATTTAATGGTCTTAAAAGAAAGTAACAAGAAAGAAGATTAAAACATGAGCATACTGCGACATTGAACAGTTGAATTGAGCAAAATTAGACGGTTCGGTAAACATTTTAGAGTCATCAGTAAAAAGCAAGACTTCACTGTGTTTTATAATTTGAGGTAGATCAGTGACAAAGATGTTAAATAATAAAGGGCCATGATGGGAGCCTTGCAGAACACCTGAGGGAACATACCAAAGCAGGGCCCTAAGCAAGTGCTAGTTTAGCTTCTTGGGAAAACAGGCACGGCTTTAATAACTACAGGTTTGCTATGGACAGCCCATGGAGCTGACAGTTATATATGTGTGAAACCAACTCAGATTTTACAAATTATATTGAACATAAATTTTCAGAAGCTACTTAGTGAGGACAGCTTTATTTTTAAAGTGTGTGTTTGTGGGTACACTTGTAAGGGGGAAATGTTAAAATGATTTGAATTTCTTTATATTAATTTCCATACAGAGGGGAAATTAATGTTCATGGGTTTGGGAACTCGTGAAAAGTTAAGGAAATTTGCTATTGAAATTTTGCCTCCACCATAAGTTACAAAGATAGTAATCAGGGATGTTGCTATTAAAAATTAATTAAAAGCTAAATTTTGAATGTAATACTTCAGTTGCATTAAAAAGAAGAATTGACAATTTTCTCACTATTAGAATATTTTGCATGTGAGAAGAATTAGTACCCTTCCTTGATTATCAGAGGGTTAAGGCAGAGAAATTGGACAAACACAAGGAAAATAGGTTGAAGCAGGCATCCTATTTAGAGTGTGCTTCTATGGACATTGTTTTCCTTCATGGGAAACCAAACACATCATTGATTGTTTCCTGCATTCACTACATTACCTATTGTACTTTATGTACAGTGCAGTATCCACACCTTCCAGCACACAACACCAAAAGACGTGCACGCATGCCCACACACAGTGACTGGCTGAGTTATGTTCAGAGCCTGCATTGCTGCTATCTCCGCAGTGACTCTTACCAGGAGGTCTTAGGATTCGAGTCCAGAGATGACGGATTTCTGTTAGCTAATTTGCTAGGTTGAATTCAGCTGCTGTATGGAGACTAAGTCTAGAAGCCAGCTGTTCTGTTTAGTAGTTTTCTGTGGTTTCTCTGATCATTACAAGATGAATGCAAGAGCAATACTCTTAACAAATGGGCCACAGACTACACAAGATCTTTCCTTTCTCTACTCTCTGGCCCAGTGATCAACTTGTGGCAGACTTAGCTTAATAGGCCAGTTGGCCTAAACTAGGCTTTCACTGCAATCTGCTCTTTGCTCACTTCAGATGTTGCGGAAAAGAGTTAATTTTTAAAAAAATTGTTGCAGCTTTGTTGATGCAATTTTGTGACAGACTCGTATCTTAAGCAATTTTGTACCAGTTGTACTATTAGTGAATATTATAATGAAAACTATGAGTTTTGAAATTATTCTATTGAACTTTGTAATAAGCATTTTCAACTGTTTCATTTTTCTGTGTGTGCTGATTCTTTCTTTCATTAAATGATTAACTGAATTTGAATATCAAGAGTTACTTGTGGGGGCAAACATCAATTTTTCATGTATTGTATGCTGAACTTATATTTGAATGCCTGATATTGGATTTTTTGTTCATAGCTGCATTTTACACACCATTTTTTAAAGAAGTCTGGGAGAAGAAACCTGAAATTGAGCAAGCCTTTCATATGGAAGAACCTGTTAATTTGAATGACTCAGGGGAAGGGACTTTAGAAAGACCTTCACGACATCCATTACCTCCTCCAAGACATGAAAGTTACCACATAAAAACAACAGAATCCAATGAAGGGTATGAAATAGTTTTGTTGCCTTTCTATGTGAAATAAGTATCTACATCATATCCTAAGTGTTAGTGCCCATTCTAATAATCAACAAATACTGAAGATGTAACGTGTACAATAAACGTATGTTTTGATAATATAAAGATGTATTTAATAGATTTTTCATGTTTTTCTGAACTCACTGTTTTGAGTCTATTTATGCTTATAAATTGGAAATATTGTGTTGTTTGGTATTGGAATTAAATTGATCTTTGTTTAAAATGGTGAAACTCCAGTCAGAGTCTGGCCCTTTGATCTACCCTTTTACTTTGCAGTTAGTAGATAATGAATATCTACAAAATTTGTGCATGGTGTAAAGGTAGGAACTTCTGAGGCAGTTGTAACAAATATTTTTGTAGCCCTAAAATTTACTGGTGTTAACCTCCTATAGCTCCCATTCTGTTTCATATCATGTTTACTTCCCTGGTAGATTTTATCAGTATCATATTTATTACTGTTTTATTATCAAATTCATATAAAATAAATATTTCCAATATATTATATATTCATCAGTTACCTTCACTGATGTAATTTTGCATAATACTAGTTTGTTCATTTACATTTTTGTTCATTTTTTTAATGGCGCCATAGTAATCTGTGACAAAATTCTTTCAGCTGCCAAACTAGTGTTGTGGCCTATAACCCAAGCCTTTTACTTCAACTACCACAAATTCTCGTTCATCTCACACACTGCTCAGAAGGGTTCAATAGTGGTTGCTTCAATAAAATTCTTAAAATGCAAGGTGACTTGCTCATAAATAAACAATTAACAGGGCATTCTACTACAATCAACTATGAATCATTATTTGATTGATTCATTTTTCAGAACTAGTATGAAAGGCTTGGAACCGTAAACCGTTGGAACAGGTATACCTGTTACCATTTCTCAGTGAGTTAAAAGATATTTATATTACAGCAAAAAATGAAGTTTTTTTTTTTTTTACCCTCCAAACTTGTATGGAGTAACAGCAATTTAACTGGGATCTATCTTCTCAATATTTTAGAAAGAGGACAATGGTATTTTACACACCATTCACCACATTCCTTCTCAGTTAATTATTCTATATTTCCTTCCTTGAACTGGTAACCACAAATCTTATCATAAATGCTGTTTGTCTCATGTACTTTTTCCTCTTCCCCTTTTTGCCAGAAGTGGATCTGAGATTTATGAAAGATTGCCTACTGATGCATCTCTGGTGGATGATTTGAATGAACCCTTGTCAGCAACCTTCCCTGATGATCGTTTAATAAGTCCAAGTGATGACAGTGAAATTTATTCTCATGTTGATATATATAACCAAGAAAATAGTGACCAAATGGTTAAACCAAGTGATATTAAAAATAATGAGAAATTGCATCATGGTAAGTGAAATTATATGTCTTTAAAATTGTTCTTTCTATTTATTTTGTACATGAAAGTGGCAAATAATTTATAATACATACAGTTCTTTTGGAGAATTTTAACAATGTAGAAGGAGATGAAGTGTTATTGTTTTGTGCTATTGCTTCATCTTAATTCTGTAACTAAATTGGGTGGAAGAGATCTGCTTTCCTAATCCTGTTGTGAAAGAAAAAATATTTTCTGATTATGATAGTTGATTTTTGTGATTTTCAGTAATTTTTATCATTCATTACTTTTTTCTTTGTACCAAGTAAATTTGTATAAATCTGTTGAACACGCCCAGATTTAATTCGAATTAGGTTTTTGGATTATGAAAAATAAAATTTTTTACTTCACTATTTCTGTAGGTAGCATTGATGAAATTTTGTGACAATTTATTGCACTTTTATTTTTTAACAAACCTGTTAAGGATAATTTTTTTATCTTTTGAGGTTTGCTTGATTGACATACATTCATGTAGATTTCTCATTTACAGACACACTTGAGTAACTTATTTCCATCGCATGTGTAAGAGTAGGAATATATATCTTATTCCTAGTTTATGGGTTGAAAATGCTGTAATTTACTATGTGAAAATAATTACCTTTCAATCATTGTCTGGTGGTATATATTTCTTGTAACCTGAATTTATCTGTGCCTTCTCATGTGTATTTTTGAAAGCTTTACATCTTTGTATATAGATATGTGTTGTATTACATTTTGCATAGATTTGATGAATTTTGTAGACCTTAAAATGTTGAATGGTATTACTATTATGTATCGTTACTATTTGAAATTTTATTTTTACTCACAATTTTTGAATCTTCACTTTATTTTCTGAATTTATTCTGAAGAATAGGTGCTGTAATCAAAACTTTTTACTATTCAACAGTACAGACCATGCTTAAGTCTATTTACAAAAAAAAAAAAAAAAAAAAAAACTAATGATTTGTTAGAAATTTCTTTTCTTACTTCTTCTTTTTCTTCTTTGTTATTGGGGTCAAAATATGAGAAATGTAAAATTTAATATCAGGATTTACTCTGTTAGCAATATATCTGCATAGAGATTGAGGAAAAGTATATTCCTGATTCTGTGATTTTTGTATTTAATTTTAAATTGAATGGAAATAACATTTGTTTTACATATATCTTGCTCTTTTCTTTTTTATTTGCAATGAACTTGTTAAGAATGTAAAGCAGTTGTGAGCTTGTTTTACATGACCCAAGTAAATTTTTTTCCCTTTTATGATTTTAGGTAAAATGAGGACCAAAGTAATAAGAGAAAATAATTATTAATACCTTGTCCTGACAAAATAAATTGGCCTAACACAATCTAATAAATAATTTATGTTGTTATTTAGCTTTGAAATTACTTTGTTACAAAAAATAACTTTCACAAATTAATGTTTGATTGACCAACATTTTTATAAATTAAAATTCATCTTGAAAATTTACTTCAGTAAAATAAATACACTTGAGAAAGAAATGAAGATATGTTTATGTCATACCACTTAGAAACTGGAGCTGAATGACACCAATTGTGAAGGCGCCTTGTCAGCTTAGTTTCGTATTCTAGTTAGGCAGGGTGTGTACAAACTATTCAGTTTACAAGTACCAGAGTTCTGGTGCTATGTCTTTAGTGCTAACTAAGGAGTGTGGTAGTAACCACAGCGAATTCTTCCCCTGATGAGATCTAACAATGTAGAGCCTTGTTTCAAATGACGTTAAATATTTGTGGGACAATAATGATTGTCACTAGAGATATTGTCTCAGGAAAGTGAATCATGATGTGTCCATTTGATGTATTCCCATTTGCAAATTTTATATACAACCCCAACTGCATGGCAGAGGGAGTTATTTCTTTGTAAAACACGTAGGAATTTTGGGGAGATAATTTTATCATTACAACGTGAATAGTCCTTGGAAGTGCAGTAG
Source organism: Teleogryllus occipitalis (assembly GCA_011170035.1). Lineage (NCBI taxonomy): Eukaryota > Metazoa > Arthropoda > Insecta > Orthoptera > Gryllidae > Teleogryllus > Teleogryllus occipitalis. The sequence continues at coordinate 48,702 of BLKR01015001.1, forward strand.
CATTTGCTGTTAACGTTTCTTGGTTGGAGGAATGCTGTAAATTTTGTTTGTTTCCTGCGTTTGGATTTGTAACTGTAACTGGTGACTTAGATTTCCAGGTGTATCCCCAACCCACTACTCCCCCCGAGCCAGCACCTCCTGACTACCTCCCGCGGCGCCTGATGAAGGCTTCTACTCTGCCAACGGGCTCCCACACAAGTCTGGATGAGATAACATGTAATTGAATCTTCCTTCATGATGCATGCTCTGTTTGCATTGGAATGTTAGTTTGATGGATTTTGTGATTGCTTTTGTTTTAATAGTTTTCTTTGTTTCATTGATGAAAACAAGAACATGGTTGATGTATTTGCATTGCAGATGTTGCTAGAAGCATTTCCTCAGGAGCAACAATTTGTAGATCTCACTCAGTTTATTTAATTACCTGTGTGTGTGGTGCAGTCAAGAATCTCCAGTGAGCAATGTAATAACATCACTTCTATTCTTGTTTTTAATCAGAGCTTAAATATCTTGTTCATACTACCAGACTAGCTTGTAGTCATAAGTTGGAGATTTTGCTTTACTTATTATATTCACTTTGGGTATTAACTTGCCTTCAATACAATTTGCTTTGTGACTTCTCTCTTGTTTTTATTGTTTCTCTAATCTTATATTGTCTATAAAGTAGCTTGTAGTGTATTGGGAGCAAATAGAATAGAAAATTAGAAGAGTTTTGTATCCAGTGTTGCTCCTCTTTGTTGATCTTTCTTTATTTTGAAGAGTAGTGCTGAAAAATACAGTGTACTTCCTTATTACACTATGTGAAGGTTGTATTTTTATTTCCTTTCTTTCTTTTTTTCTTTGGTTCAACATAATATACGTAAGTTCTTGTATATGTAATCTGCAAGTTCATTTCTTCTGTTCATTCTCAAGTACATTTTAATGGGAAACAAATTGAGTTTGATTTAAATTCAACTGATAGTTAAGCATCTTTATTCATACTACATAATGGTGAAATACTGTCTTAAAGACACCTTTGATGTTCATCATGATTGTTGCTTTTGATGTTACTCTTTATCAGTATCATTGATATTTCATGTTGTTGATCAATTTTATGACCAGTTTTATTTGAATTGATTGTTTTGACTCGAATACACTACAGGAAGTTTTGAAAATGTTCCTATTGAGGAAAACCGTGGCTGGCACTGCCTTTACTTAAAGGCTAATGTACTGATACAAGTTCAATTTGTTGCCACCACATGGCCCACCACAATAAGCACAAATTGCAGTACTAATAACTTCAGAACAAACATCAGATTTTTGTTCAGAAAATGGCATTTGACATGTTTTTTGATAAAGAATTTACACCGTGAAGTTTAAAACAACAACAACAACAACAACAACAACAACAAACCGACATGTTCTCAAATTGCTTTTCACACTTCCAGAAAGAATTAAAAATATATGGGCTTATAGTAAGAACTTCTGTTGCCATCATACAATCAGAAAAAAATTAGAGGAAATTAATGATATCTACCGTAAGGCTCAATTTTTGATCTGAAAATGGCATTTGCCATTATCATAGAATTCACCTTGTGAAGCTCATTCCCAAATAAAAGTCAAAGGTAAGTTTTTAATTTGTTTGTTTGGTTGTTGTTGTTTTGGACAGGTTCAAAAAAAGTGGTCAAGCAGTGCACTGGTGAATTGCATCCTGAACCAATGACGTATCAAACACCAAAATCAGATATGCGTGAAGTCAGATGTAACAAAAAACAAGAGATTTTGAAACCAAAGTTCGGTTACTGCACAGATTTTGCTGTGTTTGTGTCCGATTGCATATTCTTTCAGTTCAGTATGCAGTTCTAAATCTAATGGTTCAATAAGTGAAAAATTGCAAGTGTTTGTGCAGGAGTTTGGAGATAACCATTTCTGTACAGACGGCACAGTTCTGTTCTGTAAACTGTGTGAAATTAGAATAGAAGCTAAAAAGCAGTTTAATGTTGTATATAGCAGTTATTTTGTTTATGATTTCTCGTATTATATGCAGGTAATATCCGCTTTATGTTTGCGATAAGATTACAATACAATAATTACAGTATATAATTAATTTTATTAGTCACTAATTTGAATAAAAACAGAAGGTCATTGTATATTCGGTATAATTTCTTCATTGTTATGAGATAATTGTAGCGAGAAAAAAATTTAGTTTCCAGCCCATAAAATGTGAAAATTTGTATTGAATACAAGTTAAGATATTATTATTATTATTATTATTATTATTATTATTATTATTATTATTATTATTTATGGATTTAAAATTTAATGTTGTTTATAAAAATCAAGAATAATAGGGGTCCAAGGTGTGACCTTAGAGGAGCTCCTGATGAAATTTTTATATCTCTAGAAATAAAAGATTTGTATCTGACCGTTTGAGTTCTCTCTGAGAGTTCCTCAATCAGTGTAGAAATACTCCATGAAAACCTTAATGATTGAGTTTTTGAATTAGAATATTATGATCAACTGTCAAAAGCCTTAGCAAAATCAATAGAGATTACATCTGATTGTGAATTTCGTTCACGGCTATCAATCAAATTTTCTTCAATTGTCATAATGTTTGAGACTAGATCGTGAATCCATGTTGTTCTGCAATCAGTATGCTATTTAGTAAATATGATAATTTATTTGTGATAATCTGTTAGAGTAATTTAGGGATTATACTCATAATGGAAATAGGCCTATAATTTTTAACGTTGTTTTTATCATTGCTTTTAAAAATTGGTCTAATAAAGCTTTTTTTTTTTTTTTTTTTTTTTTTCCCCAAATGTTTGGAAGAGACAGCTAGTGATTTCTCAAACAATTTAAAATTGGAGTAATATTGGATATACAATTTTTTAATAAAGCTGCTGAAATACCATTGGGACCAATACCACATTATAACATTTAAATATAATTATTAATATTATTATGATAATTTCCCTCAAATTTCTTGACAATGCTTGTCGTTGAGATGATGGTAACCTTCTGCATAAGCTTCCATAGGTTTTGATGATGATCTAATTCATTGAGACTTCGATGCATGGTCTCCTGGATGGCTCCAGTACTGGATATTATAATAGGAATGATTCTCACTTTGCCAGCATTTCCATTGTTGGAGGAGAAACACTGAGAGATCCTCATATTTCATCTTCATTTCTGTGTATTTCGACTGAAGATTGTAAGTGTGAGTGAGACATCGATAATATCGACTTGCCTGCTTTCTTTATTGAACATAACAGTATCAGGTCGATTACAGATGACAGTTCTGTCTGTGAGAATTGTTCTGTCCCAGTACAGCTGATTAGAATGATTCTCCAAATACTCTCTCTAGTGTGGAACTCGTGCTTCAGATGTTAATCGACCCTTTTCTTGGTGGATTACTTTCGCTACTGCATCATGCCTGTTCCTGTACTCTGATCCAGCTGTATGTTGTAGCCTGATGTAATTTGTTCGCAACCGTTTTAGCAGCTGTCATCGTTCACAGTTGGGTCTTTTAGTATATATTTTCTAATTGTTTGTTGGAATTTCTTGGTTGTGGATAGCATCCATTAATCCTTCGGTTTCATGGGAGATATGCCCTGAGATCAACCCGTAGTTTGACGACTGTATTGACATGTGCTTGGCTGATCTTGTTTGGATATCTTCCATGAATAGGTTTTGCCATTCATCAAGTTTTTGTGGGATACCATAAGGCTTATGTCTGACTGGCTTACATCTGGAGTGCCGTGAGGCATACGTCTGACTGTCATAATTTTAATGGTGTCTGTTCATCCACTGCACAACCTGCAGCGTGTAGCTTGGAAGCGGTAGATTTCGTGTGGAAGAATTTTGTGAGGCTCTCGACCTGCTTGCAGATAATGGTGATAACGTCAATGAAGTCCCTACCGCCAAGGTGTCGTGGGAGGGTCACATGCTCAACTGAGGCTCTAGGGTGATGTTGGGTTTTTGATTGTACCCTTAACCTTTGTTGAATATTCTCTATGAATGTAATACTCTGTCACATTCCCCACTGAGTAGCCTAAGATGGCCACAGCATAAGTGTTAATAGCTTTGGACGTATTCCCTCCATTAAGTTCAGTTTTTAAAATTCTTCTTACTTTGACTATTCGGTGGTTCATTCGTTATTCTAGTGTGATCAATGCGCCTAGCTTATTCAATTCCCATGTATAGGTATGTTTCTTCAGCATCCATCCTGCGAAGTCTTCCACAGGTCTCAAGTTCATATGCAGTATTTTGCAGCTTTCCTTTAAGCAAACTCACTGCTTGACATGTGTCCAGTCCCAATTGCATCTTTATGTCATTCGAAAATCTTTCCACAGTTTTCAGGAGGTATGTGAACTATGTTGTATTTGACACAAACAGCTTTACATCGTCCGTATAAGCCAGATGGTTAATGCGATATAATACTTTCATTCCTGATTTGATCCTAAATCCGTACTCTGTGGCGTTTAACATTTTGGACAAGGGGTTCTTGCACAAAATAAACCATATTGTACCTTGAGATATCTCGCGTTTTATTGGGATGAATCAGTCGCAATGGTTTGAGTTGGTGTTTTCTAGAGAATCTTCATTCTCTACCTGTCGAGGTGGGTCGGCCCACGTCCTGACATGTAAGGAAGGCTCTCATGTTCCTTTCTCCATCTTTCACCCTCTTGCTTATCATGTCATGTCACCATTCTTTTATCACCCCCTTTTTCTTCCCCACTGGCATTCTCTGTATGCCGAACGCCCACCCATGTGTGCAGTGCATGGCGACCCGTGTTGGGGGGAAAGGGTGACCTGGGATTTGAGGGGTCTGTATATGCGTACCTGACTGTCACCATGACGCTGTTTTTTTGTTGGTAGACGTGTTCTAGCCATATTCGCTGTGTGAACACCAGTGAGCCCTGGTGACTGAGGGGAGGTCTCTGCACCTTGTAGGTCCCAATACAATTTCTTTCACTTCAGACTCTTCTAGACAGGCAGTCGGGAGCTAACCCCGCTCCCTGTCAATCAGCTTGAACTAGGTCTGTGGCTGAACTCCAGCATGAATGGGGGGGCGTCATGGTGTGTCCTCCTGCAAGTGTGTGGTGGGGAATAAACCATGTCACTCCCTGCTATATCCCCGTGGCAACCCTGGCTCTCCAGCGGAGTGTCCCTTTGTCAGGCTCCATGGTGGGTGAATTAGACAATGAGGATGAATTAGAATCCCTTTTCATGAGTCCAAAAACAACCCTCCGTTAAAACAACCTTCCTTTCTAAAGGAAGAGGAAACTAAATGAAAGAAACATTATCTAGAAAGCTTCTTCTGCAAGGAAAGTGACCCCGCTTCCTTGTAATGACATGCAGCGAAGAGGGCAAAACAATGAAAAGTGTAAGTACAATAAAGCTTGCTGTGGCTGTAGAGAAATTAGGGAAGTTTCAGGCAGTAGTTTGCCAATGCACTGGAACCATTCTTTTCGAGTGTCAGTCAGACGAACAGATTGAGAGAGTTTTAAAAGTGAAGGAAATAGCCAGCCTCCGGGTTCAAGTGTCGACCCACCCTACATTAAACTTGTGTAAGGTTGTAGTTAACCATTATGATTTTGCTACCGAAACCGATGAAGACCTGAAAACTTTTTTCTTGTCTGAGGGAGTTACTGATATGCGCAGCATTCAACAGAAAGTGAACTGCGTACTCACTCCACCTCAACATTGATCCTTACATTTGACCATCCGTCTCGTCAGAAGATCTCGGGCAATTTCTACTACCTGAGTGTGTGGCAGAATGTGCCGAACCCTCTCTGCTGCTTTGAATGTCGGAGGTTCGGCCGTACCCAGCAACGTTGCTTTGGCTGCGCTGTTTGTTTGGTCTGCATCAAAGAGTGCCACAACTCTGAATGTGAATCCGGCTCCAAATGTGCAAACTGCTCAGTAGACCACCCAAAAAACTCAAATAAATGCACAACTTTTGAAAAAGAAAGATTCAAAAAATCCGAGTAACTGAGAAAATGCCGTTCCGTGAAGCACGCCGGCGATTCCTTACAAGAAACACGATGACCTTCTCCAGGCGTTTTGTGAACACCTTCAGGGTGTCAAAATTGTTCTCGAGTTGCCAAACAAGCATAGAGGTACAACCAACATCTGTACGTGACTTTGTCTGTCAGGTGTCCTTAGAAGATGTCGTCTGCGGAGACCCAGACAACCAATCAAACCAAATCAACCTTGCCATTGAAATCAACAAACAAAAATGACAACTACAAATGTGTCAACAAACACTCAAAAACGTGAATCGAGGAAATTGAGGCCAAAAGGACCTATTTCTAGATCCCGGTCACCTGTGTCAAAAGAGCGTGAAGGTACCCAGACACATGCAGCCTTTTCCAGCAGCAGTCAAGACCCTTCAGTGGATGAGGAGCCACGTATGAGCTTGTCCACTTTTCCACAGACGAAAAAAGAAAAAGAAGTCATGATTGGGCTGTCCGAGTGGCACGGGCTTAATAACCCTGAAGAGGACCGCGATATGTCGGTCGAAACGTCGGCACCTCAGCCTTTGAAGCAACGTCAGCCAGACAGCCCAGATCATGACTGATCCTGGAAGCCTACGATATCATTTAAGCCTACGATTTTTAGAAACCTAACATTTATCCCTGCAGAAGAAAGATTAAAGAACAAATCTTAACACCTAACCATGGCTCTCCTCTTGTGGAATCTCAATGGCTTCTGTACTCGGTTAGATGAATTGAAAGTTGAAATCTGTCATCATAGACCTGTTAAGTCTTCAGGAAACATCTTCGTGAGCATACCCCCTCTCTTCGTGGCTTTCGTTCTTAGAGGTAAGACGATGATGCCTCCGGGCCCATGGTGGAGTCGCTAAGTTTGTCCAAAGAAATAGACATGCGAATCAGTCTTCAGACATCTTGCATCCTTGGAAATTTCCTTACTATCTCGATAACCATTTGAAACGTCTATATCCCCCCTGGACAAGCCGTGTCGCAAGATGACTTTGTGACTCGCATTTCTCAACTGCCCGTACCTTTTCTCATTCTTGGGTACTTCAATCCTCGTAGTCCTGTCTTGGTTGCAGCAAGGTCTTTCCAGAGAGGTATCCTTCTGGAAAATATTGTTGAGATTTAATATGGTTCTTTTAAATTCTGGCCATGTCACTCAGTTCTCCCTGGTGTCCAACACCTTTTCCCATATTGATCTTGCTTTCTGTAGTCCATCTTTAAATACACAATGGACAATGGAGTAGAGGACCTCCATGGAAGAGACCATTTACCAATACTGGTCCACATAGATGTGCCTGATCTTGATGTTGCCCACCCAAACCAGTGGTCAATCGAGCGCACCAAATGGACCAAATATGGTGAAGAACTAGACTAGTGTCCCAACGCCGTATGTCTGCTCTCTTCACTGAAGCCGTTCTTGACGCCGCAAACACCACCATACTGAGAACGATGGGCTCCTGTGTCCAGGTGGAACAACTGTGCCACTGCTATCCGTCAGCGGAAATGAGTGTTGTCTAGGCTTAATAGGTACCTTACAATTGAAAACAATCGAATGCAAGAGGGATAGAGCCAGGGCCAGAATGGCCATACTCGATAGCAAAACGAGGTCTTGGAGAGCCTCTTTTTTTTCTGTCTTGCCATACTCCTATAGTGTAAGTGTAAGTGTAAGTGTAAGTGTAAGTGTAAGTGTAAGTCCTATAGTGTATAGTGGCGTAAGGTCTACCAAATTGGGGAAAGATTTCCATCTCCAAACGTTCCAGGGTTGCTGGTGAATGGAAATATCATTACCTCCCCTGAAGATATAGCAGAGCAACTGGCTTCTCACTATGAGAAAATCTCCAATTCTTTGCGACTTTCTGCAGAGTTTGTCAATTATAAGAGGAGATGGGAAAAGCATACACTGTATTTTTGAAGTGGCAGGGAGAGGAATATAACTCCCCCTTTTCTATGGAGAAATTATTGTCTGCACTTGCTCTTTTGAACGACTGTGCTCCAGGACCTGACCAAATCCACAATCGAATGTTAAAACACCTACCCGAGAAGGCGCAGTCCTTCCTTCTTAACCTTTTCAACCGCATTTGGAACAAACACTTCATTCCTGACACCTGGCGCAAAGCTATAGTTTATCCCTATAGCTAAGGAAAGAAAGGGCCGAATGATTCACTTGGGTTATCGGCAGATTTCGCTTACTAGCTTCATCTGTAAACTACTGAAGTGAATGGTTAACTGCCATCTGGTCTGGCTCATGGAGCAAAGAAGCTTTTTAACACCAATACAGTGTGGCTTCAGGAAGCATCAATCTACTTTGGATCACTTGGTCACTTACTTTGCAGATATCCACGTCGTATTACAACACATTGTAGCTGTCTTCTTTGACATTTAGAAGGCCTATAACATGACCTGGAAGCATGGAATACTTTGCACGTTGCACTCTTTGAGACTTAGGGGATGGCTCTCTTTCTTCCTTGTGAACTTCGTCTCTTCAAGATCTTTTTTGAGTCTGCATTGGCTGAAGATTATCTTCCTGTCACCCTTTGGAAAATCAAGTTCTCCAAGGGTCAATTTTAAGCGCTGCTCTATTCGCCCTTGCAATCTTTGAATAATGTATTTATTTTTTTCTATTTTGTTTTCATAATGAATTTCTACATTAATTTAACAAATTGTATTCCTTTTTTAAGATTTTACAATAAATAATTATGGCACTGCTTTGACTGCTTTAAGATTATGTAAAAGAAATAGGATCTTAATACATAAATAATTTGTTTGAAAGTTGGAAAAAATCTCAAAATGACCTTTTTTACAACAAAATACAGTTCTGCACTGCAGTTTTTGTAACTATAAACGCACCAACTGCTTCAGAATAATCCATAGATGCCATTATTTATAAATTCCTTACTCAGTTCATGAAACCACTCACTTACAAGTCAAGTGCTTCAATTTTATTTTTGGGTTTCTTTTTCGTCAACCTTCCAACCTTTTCATAACCTTCCCACAGTTTTCAGGGAGATTGAGATCAAGGCTGTTGCTAGGCCAGTCTAACACATGCTCCCCATTTTGTTGCAGGACAGACTTCACCTAAAATGTACAATGTGTACTAACTGCATGTATTTAATTTCTGCTCCATACACAGTACAAATGACATTCACTGACTTACGTTTAAAGCTCTATGGCAAGGAGCAGAATCGTCTTCAAAAATGCAACTTGAAGCGTCACCAAAATGGTCTCTATTTGTTGGCAATAGCTTCCTTTCAAGAATATTTTATAGACATCTCTAGTAACTGCCTTGTATGCAATTGAAATGACCAGCCCCATGGCAAGAAATGCCATCTCCCTGATCTTTTGTCCTCATGAATGCTTCGCAGTTTGTGTAATACATGAAAACAAAAATTCTTCACCTCTTCTTCGGCAAACAGTTTTCGATGGGAGCCATACAAATTAAATTTGGACTTATCTGAAAAGATAACTTTATTCCCCAACTCTGTGGATCATGTCACTGTGCTTTTGCTCACTGTTGTCTCTTTTGTCGTATTGATTTCGTCATTAAAGGCTTCTTTCAGGGCCAACTGGCAGGAAGCCCGGCTTCGAGTCTACGCTAGTCACAGAAATTTCACACATTTCTTCCCAGTCTCGTTTCAGATCTCTAGATAAGAGTCGGTGGTGACTTAAGGCAGATTCATTTTATCACTCTATCCTGCGTAGGGGTAGAACATCTTTTTCTTCCTCTCCCTTTCATACAATTAACATTTCCATTTTATCTGAATTTTTTTAGAAGCCTTAAGATGGTAGACTGACCAATCTTGGAAGATATACTGTTGTACTGAGGCCAACAGAAGAATAAGCCAGTACTAGCGTACCCATGCGAGAACTCTCGCATGTTAAACACCATCCTCATCCCTATTTTTCCATTTCCATATTAAGCCTAAAATATATATTTTTCTTCAAGACCCTCTTATCCTCTAGCACTTGTTCTATATGTCTTCTTGTAATTGATAATACAATACACCCTAGTCAATACAAATTATTCTTATTTAACGTTATTACCAAGCAGAGAAGTACACCCCTTGCAATTCAATTGTGTATAATATGAAGTAATTAGTTTAATTTCACATACAGTTGCAGATTGTACTGGCTCTGAACAGGTGGGGTAGAATTGACAAGCATTGAACTAACAAAAATGTAATAGAATGTTAAATAAGATCTCATCCTGTAGATAACGGTGTGAGGAACATTCCATTGAGGCCTTTGACCTCAAAATTTTCGTTTTTAAGGTCCTAAAACGCTTTGCTGAGGAGTTATTTAATGATATAGATTCAAAAATACGGCTAAGTGGTGCAGGTTGCATTTGACATGAATATTTACAAGCGTTTTTTAAACAAATCCTCCATATTTTGAAAGTCAAAGTGCAATTCGTCACATTTCCATGAAATTATCTTCCTTTAGAGGCCTCGTTTATTGGTTGCATGTGAGAGCCGCAAAAGTATCTATACTACTGAAATAATATAGGAGACAATAGCTGCTCTGTTTGTGTGGTAACTGCACTTCTTCGCCCATCTTGCCACACACAGGTATTTACAAGAAATGGATCAACTAGATCAATTGTTATATGTAGTCATTGTTGACAAATAATTATAAATTATCAGAGCATGTGTTCCAGGAGGTCAGCAAGTAAAAAATACAAAAATCAGCAAGTTTTACACTGTCTTTAAAACTAAAAAGTAATAATGCAATTATGATGATAGTGATGCAATTATTTTTTCCGTCACTCTACTTTGATCTGGAGGGGGAGGGTGACAGTTCCGAACACTCACATCGTCAACAGTCAACAGTGGGCACATGGAGGACTCAGCAACTCTGATGTAGAGCCTTCTGAATGCCACAACGCCTTTCGATAGAGACGGACGCCATCTCGACCTAGCATGCTTTCCGAGATCCACCCACTCGGATCCACAAACATAAACCTCAAAATTACGTGCCGCCCAATCCATGTCTCGATTGACCCTACGACAGGACCTGACTTCCCAGCTGGGAATAACATCACTGAAACCATGGAAAGAATTACAGCAATCAAGATCGGAGGATATACATTAATCTCATGCCTAGCCAACAATATGGCTTTGTACTAGATGTACCACTAGTAACCTCATATCCTCTTTAGATTAGGCCAAAACCCTTGACTCTGGTATGTCAATGGAAGTGTATCTTGTTAACCCCAAAGTTGACCTTATGATTCCTTAAACTATTCTATGGGAATGTTACACTCGTGAATACTTAGCTTTCTTTGTGGCCCGAATCGTTAAGTCTCATAATGCCTTACTCCAGGCACATCAAACCATGCCTATTTGAGCTACTCATCTGCCTGGAAAGCACGGCACTCCTTTGGGCATGGCATGGACAACTTCCCCTGACTCCGCACTCATTTCTCCTTAAAATCTAGAAAGTGGTGTACATATGCAAGCTGAAGCGGTGTGAGGCGGTGAATAGTGGTTTCGTATGAAAAAATGTTTGTCAGATTTTTCTTACCAAATAACTGAGAGTTGTATTATGTTTCTATTCTTCGCTACTTACTACTATTCGTTGTTCATTTTCTTACTAAATTCTCCCTTATATAAACACAGTGCCACAGCTAGACAATTTTGGGTCCGGGGCAATGCAGAAACGTAAACCCCCTCCTGAAAAAAAATTAAAAATGTGAGAAGAAACTAAATGAGTTATTTTATTTCAAGAAATAACAGACCGAATCGAATTGCTCCGGACCTGACAAGACCAGCTGACCTGTTTTGTCAATCAAATTTTTGGTATCAAGGCCCCACAAAATATAGATTCTAACTACACATGTTAGAGAAAGTAATTTACTACACAGATGATCAAGATTTAACAACTTTTTCAGTACCAAGACCTGGCAATAAAAGTTGTTTTTTTTTTTTTTTGTCGAAAAATATTGCCCGCTTTACAATATTTCTTGGTGCAATAAATATTACGTGAGAAAGTAAATATGTCTCTCCCCATACTACAACAAAGAGGAGATAGAAACAATATTCTTGAAACATTTAGGGACCCCTATGAGTACAGTAAAAAAATACATACACACATGCACACACACAACCACCCACACACAAACATGCGTGTGCACACACACAACCACCCACCCACACTCTCACAACCACCCACCCACCCACACTCTCACAACCACCCACCCACACTCACACAACCACCCACACACCCACACTCACACAACCACCCACACACACAAAAACGCACACGTGTGCACACACACACACACACATCCAGAGAGCATAGTCAGAAAGTAGATATAACTATTTCACAGAAAAGTTCAGAATGTGACCACACACAATTCTTTCACAAATGTAAACTAGGGAATATGCTGAAAGATGAAGGCACCAGTCCTGTAGATTCCATGAATTGTGCAGGAAGAATTTCTTCCTCTCAAAATCATGAAATGTTGTATTAGTTCTCCTTAAACATAAATTTGCTTACTGTTTATCAAAGAAAAAGAGATACAAATCTTTACAGTACTTTGCATTCAGATCTTGAAATTTATAACATTTCAAAAAGGCTACTTAAGGTATTTGACTTTTACAATAAAACTAAGTTTGCTGTCCTCATGTTAGATCAGATAACAAGAATTGACATGTTTCAATAGGCCAGTGCATGTTTGTCTTAACATTCTTGAGCTAGCAGCTGTAACAGGAAATAGCTGTAAGCAGATGAAATTTTATCTTGAAACTTGCAGAACTACATACAGAGTAGATAGAATATACAAAATGAATAGAGGCAAGAAGGAAAGGGGAGATGTGGAAGAAAAGGTGGTTTGCGTGAAATCCTGAAGAGTTCAACTCCAAATATTTGGAAAGCCTTTTCATTGGAAGATTTTTAATTCCTAGAATTGAATATATACAAGGAAAATGATCTTTAACTAGTGCTGAAAAACTTGTGTAATAAATAATAAAGATACAGTGGTACATTTTTAGTAAATTTATTATCAAAAATACTCGTATGTAGAGACCAGATTTTTATGGAATTACATATTTGTTGTGTTTTATCTTAAATTTGTAATCTTGGTGAATCATCATGATCCTAACACAATATCCAATTTCTTAGTTACATATTTTTACATATTCAGTGCTATATTACATATTTTACATATTTTGGTATTTTCACCTCCATTTTATTTCATATTTTTTTATGAAAAGAAATATTTTCAATAAAATCAGCCTTTTTCTTTATATTATTACTGTGTGCTGAGTACTCCAGGATCACTATATGAAAACTCACGATGATCTCACAGTTAAGTGTGCCTGTTTGAGTACCTCAGGAGGTGGGCATCAGCGACAGATCATTTTCACCTTTTGCTGTGAAAAGAGTCACTGATGCTGCGGATCATGACATTTAACCTTCATTTTGGAGTAACATTGGTGATCGCCGACATGTAACATTCAATGAGAATTCATTCTGCAGTCATGGTTTGCTGGTCTTAGGTCTTGCCAGTTTGTATGATCAATGATGTTAATATATTTATTATGTCTAGACAGGCTCCAAAACTATGGACCTGGATAGCAGTAGATGATGCTTCTACACTACTGACAGAAAAAGTGCAGAGTGCATCAACTTGTGCTCTTCAAATGATTTGAAGGCGATTATATTATTTTTTAAATTTATTTAGGAAATTTTTATAGATGTAATTTTGTATTATGTAAATGTGTTTTATAATTTTTGAATTTTAATATTACATATTATATCTGATTTTACATATTTATTACACATTCTTACTTTTTTCATTAGATATTTATGTATGTATTTTGACGTTTCCTACTACATATTTTTCCGGTCTCTACTCATATGTGTCGGAGAGTGATCTTGTCCTTGTATTCTTGCTTCTTTGGTTGTTAGTTATGCTCAATTGAGCATCTCAGATGTTTGGTACTATCCATTTCTAGCATAAAACTTGTTTTTTAATGTTAGTCAATTGTTATATAATGAATAATCAGCCAACTTGACATATCCTCTCAGGGTAACAATTTAATGGAATTTATACATACACATGTGCCTGGTACTTGGCAACCAGAAGGAATTTAATTTATCTGTTTATATACAAATGTAGAAAATACTTAAAAGAATCCTGTTGGATCCTATTGGATTCTTTTAATTATACTACTGTACCCTTTTCTCATTTTCAGCAAAAAATCTGTTTTTTCACTAGGATCAAAGATATATTGTGTCATTGCTAAACTGTAATTATATAGTACTGAAAACATCACAAGAGTTGTATATCAATGAGTGGGGGATGGATGACAGACCCCAGCATTGTTTTCTTCACCTTCTTTCTTTGTTTAGAGGAGGAGTTGCTGTTTCATCATTTAGAAACTTTTATGATTAGAACCTTTCCTCACCTGTAGATGGTAGATTCATCTTCCAATGCTTGTTAGATGTTTACAAAACCATTTGAAATCGTTGCAGTGTGTATTAGCTTCATGGAAACTCCACCCCCCTCTTACACCTCCCCCTATCACTTTGCAATCTTATTTTAGTATCTCTCAGTGTAGGGAAGTTGTTTATTCAGAGCAATATAGTGAGTGTTGAATTAGTGTATCAAAAAAAGGATATGGCCATCTGTGTGTCTACAAAAAGAACAACTGTAAAAAATGTTCTAAATATATATGACCGAGCCATACCACAAAAACTAAAAATATTTTAACATAAACATGCAGAACATTTTTGTAATATATTGCTAAATATATGTAGCATTACTTCTTAAATACATATGCAATGTTCCTTAAGGAACATAAAAAAACATAATTAATTATCTTATTTTGGGGCCTACCGTTGACACCCCACCCCCACCCCCCCTTCCCATCCCGGTGTTGTTCTCTGGGTACAGCAATGGGGTTTGTATATTACTGTTGTTGAATTGATTTTTTCTTCAGTGCTGTCCTGGTGATGGTTATATGCTTGAATTACCTGGCTCAGTTATTGGGAAAAATGTTAGTGCAATTTAATTACAGTTTAACATAATATTACTTATATTAGCTAACATATTATACCTGTTGTTTATTTGCAATATTGAGCCTATTACGAGCTGAATTAGTGCATGTTTATTGATAGCTTAACACTTTTTGCCCTGATTAGCACACACGTGAATTTTTAAATACTGTATTGCCTTGAGATTTGAAATGTAATTGAAAACCGTAATATTTAGTGGGAATGAATTTTTTCAAATTACTTTTTGCATTTGTTCCTAATTCGGATTATTTAGTGATGTTTCACTCATTTCTTTCCATTATTTCAGTTAGGATTTGCTTATCTTATCAGTCATTATCATTATCATTAGCTTATCTATGTCAATATATCTTGTTGATGGTGATGAGAGAAACCGCTAAAAAATATATTGTTAACATATCAACTTGCCTCTATTTTTCTCCCCTTCCAAGGATTTCTGGGTGTTCAAAACAGTGGGAATTTTCCAGAAGTAATTTTTTTAAATTTGTTATGTCTACAATTTTGCCGCAACACGTCTCCAAGCCCCTTAAGGGCGTTGAGCGCTTTGCGCTGGGGAGTAATCCTCCATTACCTTGCGTGCTTGGGGAGTAATCCTTTATTAACTTTCTGTCATGTCATGTCGCAGTCATTTGTTAAGAGAACTGTCAAGTAGCATCTCCATGTACGTGCCTCCTGCTACGCGCTCCTGCGTAACTACCCAGCAGCCAGAATTGAGAAGGAATAAGGATAGGGGCAGGGTTTAGGACACTTCACAAGGGTTGGACTAGCCCTTGTGAAGCAGCCAAACTCGTTTTGTTGGAACAAATTTCATATGAGATTCAACAGGAATCGAACCTGGACCTGTGGTGAAAGACTAGTGACTTTGCTATGTGCCATGATCGAGCTCTTTCAAGTTGGAAGTAGCGTATGTAATAGATAATTTTTAAAAGTAGATAAATAGAATGGAACGTATATAAATTTTGTTACACATCAGTGTGTGGAATGATTTAGTTGTAACAATTGGACTGAAAGAGGTAAATCTTTCCTTTTATCTCATTCTTTACATAATACATTTCTTTTTATACTTCAATTAGTTGTTGCTATTATAGGTAAAAAACAGATAATAGCAGCAAAAGTGTGTAGTCTCCACCCAAAAACTTGCTCCAATCAGAGAGAGTGCCTCTGCCATGTGGCTAGTTCTACAGAGGACTGTGACCGAGTAGAGTTCACACAGGTTGTCTTTACCCCTACTGTCCATTTCACTACATCAGTATTGAGTGGTGTATTTTTTCAAATGATTGGTATCTTAGATCAACACACACAAGGCCAACCTTTACAAATATCAAGAGGCGGTTTTAAATCTATGTTTACTAAACTTACCTCTTGTTTTTCACAAACACAAGAAAGAAAAAAGCCAACATCTGTTTTGAATGATTGGCCTCTGAGTAGAAATAGATCAATAAAATTCGCCCAGCAAATAATGCACATTTCATTTGACGACAGTCTTTTGTAAATTCTGTCACTTCCGGCTTTTACTAATTTTCTTGTTTGTTTTCAGTGGATTTTACTTATTTTTGTGTATTTTTCTCTTCCTCCCATTTCCTTCTGGTTACCTATGTGTGTGATTTTCTAGATGTGTTTTGTATATAATTTCCTGCATTTAGGTTGTCATTGATGTCTCATAAGGACTTTCCAGGTTTTCACGTAATGTTTTTCTGAATACGAAAAAAAGTAGCATCTAGTATTGCATTTCATTGTTTCTGACTGTGTGTTCTCTTGATATCATACTACATACTCCATGAGCTGATGCTAAATTAATCTAACAATTTGAGAAATCTCAACTGCAGTAGAACATGAATAATCTGAATGAATTGTGACAAGTCCTATCCGGAATATCAAATTGTCCATACTTTTTTTTTATGAACCAATAAAAGGGCTAGTAAAGCTCTTCAGTGGAGGAAACAACAGCAACAACAAC
Source organism: Teleogryllus occipitalis (assembly GCA_011170035.1). Lineage (NCBI taxonomy): Eukaryota > Metazoa > Arthropoda > Insecta > Orthoptera > Gryllidae > Teleogryllus > Teleogryllus occipitalis. Next base: position 65,655 of record BLKR01015001.1, read on the forward strand.
AACAACAACAACTTGCTAAAACCTTTCATTATTCACTCTGATGTTTTCAGAAGTGGAGAAAGTGAATAAAATTGTCAATGTAATAAGGTGTTTGAATGCACCCACTATTGTCATAAATTGTTGAGAAAATCAATTTTAATTTTTTATTAGTATTGTACGGACTATTTATAATGTGGTTCATGCAGAAATAGAATGCATGTTGGTAATTATAATGAAATGTATAATTATTAACAACACTCAGAAAAATACATAACACTAGAAAATACTAAGGGGGATGAAAGATGTACATGGAGGTGACTATAAATACAAAACATGAAAATATGACAAAAAATGTAATTCATGAATATAACCATAAGGTTACAGAGTAGTACGTTGCACAAAGGTATTTGTAGTTAAGTGTATTTTAAAAAGTGTTATTTACTCAATTTAACTAAATAATTTTCAAACATTGATCTTGTGAACATAGTAATTGAATAAATTTGCGAAATTGGACCTCATATCAGTATGATTATTTTATGATAAGACAATGAAAGTGGTACTTACTACACGTTAAATGAAAACGTTTATGAAAACACATGCAAGAAAACATAGTTTGTAGATATAACTTTTATGTGCTCAGTGCCATTAATCTTAACAAGGATCTGTCCTGGCTGTATTCCATTAAAACCTGACAATAAGGCTGTTCTATCTACATCACTTTGTTTATGTCCGGGCAGTAGTATCCTCTTAGAGGAAGAGAGCTGCCAATTGAAATGTCGTTGTTCAGAGAGAAAGTGTAGGTGTCCAGGCAGTTTTACGAAATTCCTTTAGATATATTGTCTGTTATTGTCAATAAGAATTTTTATTTGAACTGTAAATTATAAAAATTTAAATTATCCAATTTATATCTTATTTTGTATCTATTTTATATTATTTACTACAATCAATAAATTTAATAGAATTAAGTTGCGTTGACAGTTAATACATACATAGTATATACTGAATACATACAGTATTCAGTTCATTCTATGTTTTTTCATACAAATTGAATCTGCATTATTCGCGGTCCACGTTTTTGACATTTGAGTTACATGTTATAGACATTGCAGTAGACAAGATTATAGCTTTAAAATCATTCTTCATTAACTAATATTTGTGGAAATTTTAACATTTCTTGTGTGTGTGTGTGTGTGTGTGTGTGTGTGTGTTTTACTTTCCTCCTGATATTACTGATATTTCTAAGAACCTGATGTGTGTTCTGTGTGCTTCATTTTTAGTATTGTTATAGTTCATTTGCAATGACTGAATTCTTTAAGAATATGATGAAATTGTGCACAAGTTTTGGTTATCTCAGGTCATTAAGCATGAATTGTTAGTGAATGAAAAAAATTCAAAATCTCTCTCTTAAGTGATTTTAATATCCAGTTATTATTGAAACAAATTGTGAATTTTCTGCTGTGATTTTATTTAAATCCAGGAATTAATGTTGCTATTCGTATCTCAACTTATATAACTTGTTTCTTGTTTGCTTAGCTGACATAAGTGGATCAAGGGATTCCTTAGCTACACGAGATTCAGGTGAATTGTTTTATTATTCTGTTTCAGATGTTTTGACGTTTTTCTCTGTTGTAGAATTTGATGTTGTTTGATTTCAAATATTTTATTCCCTTTTCTTGAGATGTATCTGATTTAATTTCCTTGCAGTGTATCTGTTTTAATTTCCTTGTGATGTATCTGTTTTAATTTCCTTGTGATGTATCTGTTTTAATTTGAGAATTTCCCTTTTTTCATTTTAATTATAATTTTACATTACATTTTTTAATACATTTTCTCAACCCAGGATCTACAATGTGTGAAATGTGTTTAGTAAACGTACAATGCAATGCTGTATTTTAATTTCATTTGTGTAAACATTTGATTAATAATTATTATCAATATACATTGAGCAATTGTCAAACTCAAATTGCATGTGTCTTGAAAATCCAAGAAGGAAAAAAAACAAACAAAAAAAAGTTTAAAAATAAATAGAAAAGTCATTCTGTGTGAAAATTTAATGTTACAATAAAGAATAAACAAAAACAATTAGCTAAAAAGTAGAATCTTGTTTTTGCACTTTGAATTCAATTGATACAATCTTGAATATTGCACTTTGGTAGCTGTCTCGTTTACTTTTTCTGTTGGGGATTGTGATACAATTGAGGTTTTCACTGTGAGGCACTCATCTCTTAGCAAATGGCAAATGTCATTATTTTACCATGTGTGTGGGTTTTCTTGTTATTTCTTTTATCTTGGTAATTCAGAAATATTGTCTTCATAATTAATGTCTGAATAATGACCCTTTTAAAATATAGTCTAGTACATGGCTAGAAAATGTGCAATAGAGAATACTCGTGATACAAAGCCCATGGATGATGGAAAAATCCTGATTCCATTTTTGAAATCAGCATAACTTGTTACTTCAGTAACACAAAACAAGTATCATGAGCCAAAAGTTGTATTTACCAATGTAATTAGTGGCACACATCAATACAGTACAAAAAATGTAAGGAAAGTAGTTCGGAGATCTTCACATTTCTTAACAGTACAGTAAGTCCTTGATAACATGAAACCCAAGGGACCAAAATCAGTGTTCATGTCATAAGAATTTGTGATTTTCTATTATTATATGTATCCCTATTTCCATAAAGTGAGTATTTGCTAACGAGGGTTACTGTAGCTTTGTGTTTATAACTTGCTTTATAGCTAGTTCTTCAATTTTTGTGTTGAAGTCTAGGATAGGGATACTTGGGAATGATCAATAATGTCAACAATATTGAAGATTGCATTATGAAGCAATATGCAATAGAAAATTATCAACATGTCTGTGAAATTTTGGAAGAATATTATTCACAGAAATTACAATTAGTGCAAGGAATTGAAAGAAGAATGTGTGTCATCCAGATCCTGTCACTTGCTTCGACTCAAAAACTCTGTTCTTTTCACAACACAAATATTACAAACTTTGTTACAGGAAAGCTGAAAAAGAATTGATAAGATAGAAATACTAGGTAAACTTCTCAGTAAACTATGTACTTCCATACTGAAGATTACTATAATTTATACAAGTGCATTGTATGTTTCTTGATATTGAATTCCTTTGTAAATTGAGTAGCCAAATTTGATAGTATAAAAGAGAGAAAAGAAAAAATAGAAATGCCAGTTATTAAGCACAAGAAGTTACAAATCGAATGTGATTAGAAAGATATCATTAGATAATTAACCGTGTTATTCTCTATCAGAAGAATGTAGGGGAATACAATTGCAAAGTAGAGTGGGTATTGTCAAAATCAAGCATAAGTGTCAAAACTACAATAACTTCATGGATTGCGATTTGTAAATATGTACCTTACTAGATATTTTAAAATTTACCTAGTTAAATAGTTTATCATTAATTAAAAATGACAATAAAAATGTAGTAAGTAGTTTCCTATATTGATTACAGATAGGAAATATATAGTAAATAAATTATTCACTTAGTAATATTTTTAGAATATCTTCAGTCCAAGGGTGCTTTAAAATTCAGTTTTATGGAGTTTCATTTCTTAATTTTTAAATGATAAAGAAGGAGGGGTAGTGTGTTTTTCTTTCTTGAATGAGTTAGGTTGACAAGAATTATGTTACATCTTGTATGTTGTTTGCGTTTGTGAAAGTAGTTTGATACTGTTTGCATCTTCCACTAACAAGAACATATTCTTAATATTAGAAAATTTATTTTATTGTATTCTCTCTAGATCGAGATGATGGCTTGTGGATGACCTCATACCGGCAGCACGCTTTTACAACAGGTCGGAGGCACATATCATCTTCTAAATCAAGACCTAAAGGAAGCAGCCAGACCCTTAAGGTACACTTTCCCATTATGTTTTCTTTGCGTCTGTTGCGTTTTTGATTTGAAATAATTAATTACTTGAAGTGTGAAGACTCGCTTTGAAAGGTAAATTGGAAATAAATTTGAGTGAAAAAAAATTATGTATATGTATATATGTACATGTGTATGTATATGTCTATATATATATACTTAATATATAATTTATAATATTACATATTTTTTTGCTATGGGAGCTGACCGTATTCCGTATTTACCTTTGAAAACCTCTGCTGACAAGACCAATTTTTTCATGAGCTTACTCCATAGGGTTTTATCCAGAACACATACCACCATGATCTGTTTTGTTTAAACTATTCTCTCTCCTGCAGCCGAAATTGCTTCTTTCAGAAATTTACACTGATTGTTTATCATATTAAAATGTTTCAATTATAATTTTACTATTGTGACTGCCAGAAAGATCAAAATGGCGGGTTAATAAACTTATGATTTATTACTCCTTCCAAGGGGTTAAGAACCGTGCAGTTTTTTCATCTGTGGTAATTGTGGAAGGAAGGAAATATGTTACATCATTTGTTATTGATTAAAGAGTATTTTTACATGAAAACATTTTATGTAAATAATATTCAATAATTATGCAAAATGGTCTGTGTGTAGCATGAAGTTTTGTGGAAATATTTGTACAAAGTGGAATATTGCTATATTACTGCGATATTATTATTTCCAAGATTTTATGTAGTTCCAAGTACACTCTCCTAGACATTGCTGTGTGTTAGGAAATAATGGGAATAAAACAGGAATAATGAGAGAGAAAATAAAATTAAGATTTTATTTTATACTTTACAAGGTTTCAATTTTTACTTTCTCCTATACAGAGTAGTATAGTGAAAGTGACGTAATGATAAAAAAATGCATGTCAAGATACTCTTTTGGGGAGTCTCTGATACCGAAAAAGTGTATTTTTCTCCAAAACGTTGGTCTGTCCACCGGCCAGTCAGGCAGAGCATGTTCTCAACTCATGATGACAGCATTACAGTGACATTTGCCACAAATATCAATATCACAATATTTATTTATGGTGGAGCAGTGTGACATTGCTTCAATATATGTCTCAACACACTCCGAAAATAATTTGTGAGCAACATCTTGAACACATACATTTTGCGAAGATTTCCCATTCAAATGACCATTCTGCTGCAAAGTGCTGCAATTAGCTGAAACAATTTGTAAATAAACTGCAGTTCAATGCGGTAACTGAAAAGTTTTGTGCATTGTTCTAGAAGCGATTACGAGCAAAGTATAAGATAAGATAAATTTATTTAAACTGCATTTGGGTAACTGGTGGCAGTTAATTACATAAATTAGATAATAAATATAATGCAAATAATATAATACTGGTAATAACAATGCTACAATAATAATAATAATAATAATAATAATAATAATAATAATAATAATAATAATAATAATATAAAAACTGATGATTCTTAAAATATTAAATTACATGAAGAAAAAGAAAAGAAATGTTTATCATCTAAAACCGCACTGAGTGTTAATACATTTAATACTGCACTACACTGTACTTCACTACATTCTAACACTAAAAACATTTCCTTCATTATTTCTCTGCTCTACATTGCACGATACCTCACTTCACTGTATAACTTAATATTCTTTGCCAACTACCTCATAAACTTAGAATTACCCTAAATTAATTGCCTAAACTGTTGAACGCTTCGAGGAAAGGGTTCAAAGGTTTTTGCTGGCAATCTATTCCAATCCCTTATCATTCGATTTGCGGAAGAGAATTTCCCGACATCCGTTCTCTGGGGTCTTCAATTTATTTTGTGCCTGTGATCCCCTCTACTGAAGTACATAGGAATACTTAACCGCAGTTTAATTTCTTTCCAAGCCGGATGACCGTTATAAGCGTTATACTGAGCGCAGTCTTGCCAATGTTTGCCTGTTTTCGAGCGAAACCCACCCTGCCATTTTCTTGTTACTGAAAGTAAATTTAGCTGCTTTATGCCGAATCCTCTCCAAATTCTTACACTGCATAATTTTGAACGGATCCCAACTAATTGCTTCATATTCCATTATCGGACGAACAAGCGATAAATAAGCAATTTCCTTCGCATTTACTGTACTATTTTTTTAAGATGCGCATTACAAAATGAAGAGATCTCCACGCTTTCCCTACAACAAAATATACGTGACTTTTCCAGCTTAATTTACTATCGAAATGGATTCCTAAGTACTTGCACGAAGAAACTCGGAATAATGTTACTTAGGCGGTAATTTGGTACGCTGTTATTATGACATCTGCCAAAAGTAATGGATTTGCTTTTAGAGCTATTTAGGGTCGTGGCATTATTTTCCGCCCAGTAATAAAGCATCAAGATCCCGTTGCAGAATTTTTTGCATCTTTCGAATTTATAATGCGATATATTATGGAATCGTCTGCAAATAGCCGAACATTTGACATTAATTGCGATATCAAATCATTAACAAACGCTAGAAATAGAAGAGGTCCAATGACACTCTCTTGCAGTATTACTGACGTGACGCTTGCACAGGAAGATAACTCGTGCCCAATTGGAACTTTCTGTTTCCTATCTCGCAGAAACTCGCTAATCCACGCCACCACCCTGGGATCGATGCCTGAATTAATCTATTTCTGAACAAGACGATTGTGTGGGACAGCATCGAACGCTTTGGCAAAATCTACATTACTGCGTCTATTCCCCCGCCCGCGTCTGTTTCATCTGTGCGATCCTAAAATAACGTGACATCTTGACTTTCACATGAATAACCAGTCCTAAATCCGTAAAGCATTAATTATGTCCGTAGAAATATCGTCTGGACCCCTTGGCTTATCATTTTTCTTAGATTTTACTTTATTCCGTAGAATGTTCGCTTCGATATTAAATTGATTTGTAACCGAAGCACTTCGAATTAGTGGATGGTTCATATTGCTTTTGAAAACCGAACTGAAATACTTGCGTTAGTTTTTGCCCGATTGTCTGTGATGAGTGTGTTTCCATGTTCACGAATAATTGGGATATCCTCTTTGTTTCCCTTTCTTCTATGAACATATTTGTAAAATCCTGTCCAGTTGTTTCCCTTTTCGTCTAGAATATTCTTTAAATACGCCTCTTGAGCAATGTTCTTTTCTCGCTCTAATTCTTTTGAATAATTTCGAAAAATATTAATATGCTCGGTACTGCGTTTTCTGTTTTTAAATGCATTTCTCGTAATCCGCTTCATTTGCCTAATTTTTGAATTGCAGTATTCTGGATCCGGATTATTTTTTTAGAATTTTTAATGGTACGAACTTTTGCAAAGCTTCGGCAATAATATCTTTAAACGCGCACCATATTTCTTCCATATCTCCTTCTGTTCTCAGAAATCGGTTGTATTCTGACTGACGCACTTTCGTTCCTGTCGTAATACCATTCCTTGAAATGTTTTTGTCTAATAGCGTTTTCCATTCGTTGCCCTGAAACCCACCCTAGTGCAGGGCAAAAACGTCATCGCTCCGCAACAGTGCTGCCCCACACGCGTGAAGGGCAGCTATGAATGAAACGGATTCCGGAACTGAGTCAGTGCGTGTGCGCTATGCAGCGAGATTATACACAGCTGTTCTTCTCTGTCACTCTGATGGAACACAAAAAATAATAATTTTGAATTATGATCGTTGTGACCATTTTTATGAAGTCTTTTGGTAATTTTTACTTTTAATTCATAAATTATTAACGTGTGATTTCTTTATTTAAATAGTACGAAAACTTCAAATGCGTATGAGTCGAAATTTCATTTTTCGAGATTGGCCAGTGATCCATATAGTACACAAGATTTTGATATAGATATAAGAGATATAGTACACAACCGAAAGGCTTCAGCAGAATTGTTTGGTTACAGAAAACCATAAAAATATTAACATGAGCATTTCCGCTGGTATATGTATGGGCGTGCGAGAAGAATTTCTTGGCATATATATATATATATATATATATATATATATATATATATATATATATATATATATATGAGAGAGAGAGAGAGAGAGACGAGCTCGAATATACGCCCTGGTAACGGACCGGACCATATATAAAAATTCCCAAAATACCGTCTTCGGTAGTTCGCTAATTTGAACGGGGCGCGAGAATCCCGTCACTGTCTGACGTCGGCCGCGTCGAGCGAAACGCTTGTCCACGAATAAGAAATTCGAAAGATAAGCTTGGGAACGAGATCGTGTGATTGGCCGGTATCCGAAAAACGAAGGAAGCCAACGGCAAGAAATTTTTTTCCGTTGAAAGTTGAAGGGGTCTCAGAAAAATCTCGGAGGAGGACGGATCGCTGCGGAACGCGTCTCACAAATCACGTAAAAACCGTTATAAGTGACGGTTAGTGAAGAGAAACCGGTCGCGAGTCGCTAGCAGTGAACTTCACGCAAGATTGTTTCATCCGATTACGGGAAGAGAACGAACATTGTACTCGTGTTTTGTTGATAACTCACAACGGAAAAGAAACGTGTATCAGTGGGAGCGAATTATGTGAATTCAGTGAGGGCTGAATCGGACTCTTTTCCGGCGTACGCCGAACAATTTTCTGCATCGCCGCTACGTCACATCACCGAAGCAAGGAGCCAAGGTGATAACCATTCCTGAAAACACCGCCAGAGAAGCATTTGTGTTGGGGAAGGAAGACGGGCGCAGAGGCGAGGCCGAGGCACTTCCCGGCCGAGAAAATTGGTACGGAGACGCAGCGGAAGGAGGGGCGGAGGATCGTGGAGGCCAGGCTACCCCGGCGCGTCGCCAGCACGAGCCGTCGCGGCCAGCGCAGCGAGAGCCCCGGAGGTCGCGTAGGGCGCGATCGTCACGTCCCCAAACGCCGAGGCGCCAAGGCGCCGCTCGCAGCACTCGACTAGGCCAGTTCACGTAAAACCCCATTGGAGAAGCGTGAGTACCCGTGCGACAGACGGTTGCAGAAACGAAAAATCTCCGGGGATCCGATTTCCTGAGTTAGCCATCACTATGTTGGGATCACAGGCATCAATTAGGTTCCAAAACTCTATTTCTTTATTGATTATACTACGACAGTTCACCTGCAACAACCTAATGAGTCCCTTCCTCACCTGAATGTGTACTCGGGATTGCGCGTCCCTCGAAACCACCGCCGCTCGTTCCGCCGCTGTCGTCACCGCCGCCACCGGGCCTCTGCCGACGCCGTCCCGCCGCCATCGCCTCCGCTGCTGTCGTCGCCGTCTCCTCCTCCACCGCCACCGTCGACGACGTCGCTGTCACCATCTTTGTCGTCGCCGCGGTCTCCCCAAAGCACACTCCGCCAGCACCGATGCCACGGCCTTCCTCGCGCGCAGTCACTTGGCTCGCAAGCATGACTGGATAACCCTGTCATGCAGGCGACCCAGCTTCCATGCACCCGGAAATTTAAATGAAGACCGTCCCGTGCGAGGTCCTCTTGTCCCAGCCAGTGGTTTGGATCTACGAAAAGACCATCGATCTTTCCGCAGGCCCACCGTAACCCTTGATTTATCTGTCATGTCCTGCCGATGTGCACATCTCGGCGTTGCATCACACCTGAGAGAACAATTTGCGCTTTTTTTTTTTTTTTTTTTTTTTTTTTTTTTTTTTTTTTTTTTTTGAACACGACTTAATTCTATGCACTGGTTCACAGTGTCGAAGATAGGTTGCCTCTTCGATACATTTGTGCCCACATGTACAAGGATGACTTCCACGGCTTCGTTTTCTTCCCCTCTTTCCACGACGGATTTCATTTGCACAATGTTTATTCCTGGGAAGAACGAAACGTCGGCTCCTCTCGTCTTTCAAACGCCTCCGCTGTGGCGCAGCATCGAATCTCCGAGCACTTTGACCTTGTTCTTGTTCCACCGCTCCACATTAGCTCGCGAACGGGAACGGGAACGTGAAGGCGAGGACGGGAACGGGAGGTATGTGCGCTTCACAATAAACGCCAACGGGAAGAGGAATAGCGCTACGAACCAGAAGCGGCTGAAACGAGAACTTTAAGAAACAGTTGCCGAAACCAAAGCATTTCTAGTTATGCTACTGTGTTCACTCTTTGCATTGCCATCTGTCTGATGTGTTTGCGTGAGCTTCTATGAATAAACAAATACTTTAACGAAAGAATATTAATTAGAAAATATAACTATAAGTACAAAGAATGCCAAAACGTCTACGAACTTACGGAAAATAAAACTACGAGAATCTAAAATTTTGTCAATAAACAAACAGCTCCAATGTACATTAACGAAACTTTTTTTTTTAAATGTGGGAAATTTTCATAGTAAGTGTTAATATGAATAGAAAAACAATTATACTATAATTACTAAAAATAACTAAAACAATTCAACAATGACTAACAAAACCCTCTTCCAACCCAAATCCACGCTCTAACCTCAATATCGCCCTACACTGTCAATTCCGCTTCAGACCAGTGTCGCCTGTCGCGGGCAGTTCGCGCGCTCCATCAGCTGGAGAGCTTCGCCGCCATTTGCTGCACTTTCACTGGTCGAGAGGCTTCGCGTTTCCGGGCTGAGATAAATGTTGACCATCCTCCCTGTTCCTGTTCCCGTCGTGTTGTGAACGCCTGCCTGAGATGTCCATCTTTTAACTATCTTTACGTTCAAGCGTTCCCGTTCCTGGGCCATTGTGGAGCGGCCCCGCTCTTCATTAATGACGGTGTTATTTACTCAGCACCTTGATGTTGATTGCTCCCGAACCCTTTGCTTCTCCAACTCCTGGATCTTGAAGCTCAGTTTCCTAACGCACTGCTGTACTTTGGTCGATTCCGCTTCACTTCTCCGCAGTCTTCTCTCGCTTCGATCACATTTGCGGCACGTGGGTGCCGACGACTCAGCAGCAGGTTCAGGATTTTGCTCAACCCCGCCGATGACAAGGGGTGCTGCGCAAAGCCACACCGTCGCCGGTTAACACGCGGACCGCTTGCCCCCTCGCCACCCGGAAAGCACGCAGGCGCCCTGCCCAGATGCCCATCGGGGCGCGGTAAATCGCCAAGTCGCAACCCATGGCCTTTCACTTTACCGCGCGGAGCTGGTCCTAAACACGTCTAACGCGACGACTATATGTGAGTGGCTAACTACCTGTGAGCGACTGACTACCTGTGAGCGACTGGCTCATGGGTAGCGACTATGGGGAATATACACATAATTCTACTAATATTTTAGACTGTATTTAAGTTTTTCACATATTATGAGCTTTTACGAACATAATATACAGCAGGTCTCACCAACTAGGGGCCACTCAGATAATTTCTAAACGATGCACGATATCGAAATGCACTTTGGGCGCAACAAAGCGGAATCATGAGGTAAGTAGAATGTCGTAGAGAAATATACTATGTATAGTTTTCGAGAAATTTAATCATCTTTGATTTTTGAAATAAAACTATATTTTTTGCTAGCAATGGATAGATCATAAAAAGAGGAATACGATGATGTATCATTTGTTAATGTTCTAATAGTAATTTGAAAATTAAATTATACTTACGTGTGATTTGAAATTAACCTATTCATAAGTAATTCATAAGTAAATTCCCGAATTCATTAGTAAATCGATTTGTGTAGTTTTTTATCACATCAATATTAACGATCAGAATTAAAGATTTTTTTCCATTGATTCTTCAGAATTAAACTTTTCTTCTGGTTGAAATTCCAAAACATTGACGTTTAGCGTCACATATCACCAGTCAGTTCGTCGGCCCTTCCACACACGTTTGTAGACATTGTTGTCGATGGGGAACACAGAACTTAGTAAATAATTTATGTACATAAATTATTTATGATGTTTCTGTTTTGTGTGTTATCTATATTATTTTTGTAAATTTACATTCAGTAGTTGAGTAACGTCAATAATAACAAAAGGTCTACTTATCTACTATCTGATGAATTATCTGCAGATATTATATTGACTATTCCACCCGTGAAATTAAAATCGATAGTTTAACTATACATGTAAAATGCCCCAATCAGGGCCGTGTAGCCCAAAAATGTATTGCTTTTTCTATCCGATTTTTCTTACCGCCCAAGCTTAGCTAATACTGACCTGCGATTTATCTATCTTACGAGACAGAATGTATCGATCGCCGTGTTGATGTGCAATAAACAGCGTGTATATTATAACCTAACCTCTTTGATTTTAACATGCTTTCAGTTATTTTCAATGTTTGGTGCATTTTGGAACTTGGACGTAATTTCATTCGCGGAATAGTCCTATTAAATACCACTCGTGCTTTAGAAATTCGCAGATAAATCCCCTCCTCGTTTCGCGAGTCGAGGATTTATCGCCATAGCACTCATGGTATTCCCTATGAAAATGTTCAACCTTAGGGGAAGGTGGCCTTCGCAAGGCGACAGTCGCAAGGACGGCGGCGGCGATGGTGTAACGGTTAGCGTATCGGACTATTATACCCAAGTTTGCGGGTTCGAACCCGATCGAAGCCGTGGATTTTAAAGGGCGAAAAAATCCTTCGTACCCCTTCCTTCGGAGGGGAAGTAAAGCCGGCTGTCCCATGTTAGTAGATTTACTGCATGTAAAAGATCCTCAAGCCTAAATGATGCCTCTGAGCTAAATTCAAATCGCCTGTTTCGTCACCCAAGTAATACCTTCTTTCTCCAATGGTTGGTGAAAGGAGCGTAGCGGAATTTGCGTGGTCAGACGGAAGAGCAGGCCTCATGGCCTGAGTCTCGCCACATAAAATAAGGCACATTCAATTCAATTCAAGGACTGCTGTAGAAAATTTTGCCGGTCTAATTTAGAAACACTTGTTAGAAAGTATGATTTTATAGTCAATCTACTGCCAAATCATTAAAAAATGATTTATCATTGTATTCGTCTTTTTATGATCTATGCATCGCTGGTAAGAAAAATACATCGTTCCGTTTTAAAAATCAAAGATAATTTAATTTATCGAAAACTAAAAAATATTTCAAACATTATCTCTATGGCATATTACTTCCCCCATGATTCCGCATTGTTGAATGAAAACTGCATATCGATATCGTGAACCGTTTATAAGATATGAGGGTGGTTCACAGTTGGAGGGACACACGGTATATGCGCACGCGCATACACACACACACACACACACACACACACCACGTACACGCGCGCACGCACACACTGGATTGTCCTTTGCTCCCCCCCCCCCCCGTGACAATATGGCGGTGAAAGCTCTTCACCAAGAGTTGGCTTCGAGCATTAGGGGTTTCTTATCTCTCACATCTTTATCCCATGAGTGAGGTTTGCAATTTAAACTTCCTTGAAACTATGGTAATCAGTGGCGTGCATTCTCGGTAAGCCAGGTAAGCTGCGCTTACCCGGGAGAAAAGGCAGTTAAATGTAATTATTATAATTTGAAATCACCACTCGCGCCATAGAGAACTAAGCCAGGTTTTTGAAATTTGGCCAAGTAAATGGTACATCGGGTCGCGTTGGCGCGCGGCCCTGCTTTGAGCATACACCGCTGTTGCTGACGAAGACAGAAAGTAGCCGAAAGAAACGGAGGTAGTATGCACCGCAACTCGACCCGAAGTGAGCATGCCGATGTTCTCCATCTATACTTCGATTTTTTAAAGTGGCCGATGATACGAGGTTATCGTTACACGTCGTGCCTTATAAAATGAATTTTATTTAATTCCCGAACGTCTTCCTCGATGGAGCTCGCGGCCTCAGAAATGTGCTTATCACTGTTAAAGAGATTCATTTTATGAGGCAGGAGGTATAACAATGATCTAATATCATCGGCCTAGTCAGTTCTCGCATGTGGTCTTGATTTTTTGGAAGCCTGCTCCAACTCCTGAGACTCGCTCTGCTTGTCGAGCAGTGGTCAGGACTCTGCCTCAGAGGAACTTTCAGCCGGGGTAGACACTCGCCCCTTCGGGCAGCAGAGCGCGAAAAATAGAGAAAGGAAAAGGACCTAACTACGTACAGTATGGCTCTCCTATCTTTTTCTTGCCGGCGGGGCAAACTCTAACTTCTGCTATCCCGTTTCAGGCCTTCGACAATCTGCTTGGAGGAGACGCATCTAGTTCCACCTCGCCCCCTAACCTTCCGCGGCGTTACCCCATACAGGGCTGATGTTGATGACGGCCTCCACGCACATGTCGGAGTTGCTACTGTTCAGAGGTTCCAATTTAGACCGAGCTTCAAACTGTATGTGCCGGTGTATCTCCCATCCCTCACGCTTACAATTTGTAACAACCCTCCAGGACGGAGTGCCGACCTACCGTCGCTTAGCGGGATTTTCTCCAACCACGTGTCTCCCACCAGTGGGCCACCGCCCCAGCCGGGCCAAGTTCTGAGTCCCCGACCGGTCTCCCGACAAGTGTGGTAGTGTAGTGCATGTTAGTGTGTGTGTGTAAAGGGTGAGGATAGAACAATGAAGAGGAAGGAAAGATCGCGTGCAGTCCGTGGCCCGTTTGTTAGGGTACTGCTCCAGCATTCGTCTGGTGTTGATCGGAGAAACCACGGGAAACTACCTATCAGAGCAGCTGGCCGCTAGAGTTCTCCTCCTGACAGACTTAATTCCATCTACCTGAAAAGCTAGTGTCGAAAATCCTGCCGCCGTTAGGACTCGAACCTAGGACCTCCCGGTGAGAGTCACTGCAGTGACATCAGCTAACGCACTGAGCCAACGCTCCCGGTACCGTTCTAGAGAGTAAAAATTCATAGTGGAGATATAACTCCTCCCTCCACGCCACCAGGTCTGGTATGGAGAAGGGTTCGACAAATCAAGAGATATTCCTTCTCACATTCACTGCCAGGTCTTCTTAAGAATGGTGAGATAATTACATCACGAGACAAAATAGTAGAGGAACTTGCTGCTCATTATGAAAACATGTCGAGTACCGTGAACTACGCTCCAGACTTTCTTCTGCTCAAAGAAAGAATGGAAACCCGTGCTTTGCATTTTTCGCGCAGAGCACATAAAGATTATAATACCTCTTTCAAAACTGCATTGCTATTACCTCAGCGGTTCAAAAACTGCAGGAGGTGCTAAAGGTATGTGACTCATCCTGTGTATGTGTGTGTATGTGTATATTCTAACGCCACCCCCGCCTAATGCAAGTAACAGGCACCTAATGGGGAGTCGTCGACGAATGCTCAATATGAGCTTTGAGTTGATCTCAGGGGGCAGGGTCTTCTGGGTGTGAGAAAGGAAAATCCAACACGAACAAAACAACGAAAAATTTGTTCATACATTCTAAAAAACAACTTTGAATACAGCACACGAAGAAAGAAAAAAGAAACACTTGATAGAACGTGTGTTCGCTTCACGAACAGCACCTCAGAGCTCTGATCCTTTTGCTTTCAGTTCAAATATTCTTGAAATTACTCCATTTTTTTACGAAAATCAACTAATCTTTCAAATGAATTAAATAATTCAATTTACCAGTATACTGGTACCCCGTGCACGATCAATACTTGATTGCGATGTGCAGTTATTTTTCTTTGACCCTCACGTGACGTTAACAAACACTCGTGTCAGTATTCTGCTCATTCACTTTACACAAAATTTGAAGGGAAATGGTACATTTCAATTACGTACATTAACAACACCCACATGGATAAAAATTTCAGCAAAATAGATGAATAGAAATTACAAACGATTTAAATGGCTGTCTCAAACAAGCTGTACAACTTGCTACAAAGTTCACAAGGCGATTATTTTATCCTTCTTAGTAATTCTGCTCTGTTTCAGTCTTATTGCCCTTTCTCAATAAAGCCGTATGCACTTCCAATCTAATGTCGTCTAATCATTTATCATATATTCAGCTCTCACAGACGACCGCTCCTCATACACAAGATGTTAGCGGTCGTCGGCCTGCTGCCTTACAACGCGCTCCAAATCCCGTTACGTTTGATCTGTTAACTCTCGCGCCCCTGGCCGTCGCTGCGTGGCCTCGTGAACCCCTCGTTCAGCGCAAGGGTTGCGCCGCTGCCTTCGTAGAACGTGCTATGCACCGTTTCTCCGATCGCTGTGTCCTCCAAATCCAGATTAGTCCAGTCTTCCCTTTGCTTCTTTCCAGGATGGGATAATATATTTATAAAATTACAAGCCATTCTGCTGCGCCTCTGACCGGGAGGTCCTAGGTTCGAGTCCTAACGGCGACAGGATTTTCGACACTAGCTTTTCAGCTAGGTCGAATTCAGTCTATGGTAGTTTTCCGTGGTTTCTCCGATCAGCACCAGGCGAATGCCGGAGCAGTACCCTACCAAACGGGCCACGGACCGCGCGCGATCTGTCCTTCCCATTCCTTGTCGTATCCTCTCCCCTTACACACTTACACTAACATGCACTACACTATCACATATCCTGGGAGACCGGTCGGGAGCTTGGAGCTTGTCCCGGCTGGGGCGGACTCTCCCGGTGGGAGAGTCCTGGTAGGAGAAACCCCACTAGCCGACGGTAGGTCGGCGCCGGATTTCGCCATCCAGCGGGGGAAGATCACCGCCATCTCCCGAGAAAAACATGCACTACACTAACGGGACTAATGACCAGAGCAGTTGACGCGCCCGGAAACACGAAAAAATCAATCAATCAATCAATCAATTAATACAAGTAATTCAAATGCTTTAGATTGTACTTCACAGTAATGAGACCTTCTTTTGACTCAATAAGCAGTCTCTTTCTTTCACAGTGGACTGATGAAAGAAAACATTCTTCAACACTACAATTAGAATCAGGAATTGCAAAATAAAATTGACTAATCTTAAGAGTTCAGAAAAACTGTCCAAGGTTTGAGTGATTTTGAAGAAATGCACTCATTGTGCTAGCACTAAATGATCAAAATATGTTTTGTTTTGTCCACAAAGAAATACTTTCAAGCACTGATACTAATCAAAGAATTTACAGTTGTCAATGATGAACTCTCTCTTGTAGGTAATGCAGACTGGATAGAATCATTTCATAGTTGAGGTTACTGATTTTCTTTGATCCCCCCAAAGCAAATGAACTCATCCAGAGGCAAAGTCTGTTCTTTTAAGTATGAAGCACCAGAAAAGTAAAGTTGCATAACCTCTTCAATAAACTTATCACACTTCTCAGGAATGAATTTTTAATGCAATCTACTTTATAGTATAGTATCTTGAACTGATTTGACCAATTTTCTCACTTCTAAAACTGAGTTTTCCCCTTTTTGTACATCTTCAACTTTTTTTTTCGAAATAATGACATCAAAGAGTGAACCAGAAACAAATAGGTCAGTTCATCATTAAAAAAAACTTTAAAATCATTTGTGATGTATGTTTCTGAGAACGGAAGTAAGATTTAAGAACTGGAAACAGACTTAATGTTTCCTCCATGGGTGGGAAGTTTATCCACCTTATAGTGGTGTGTCGAAGTAGTTGTTTGTATTCAACTTCAACAAATTTGCAAAATTCTTTGAGTGTCTCAGTGTGCACAGTGTATGTTCAGAAAAATTTGAAAATTTTTATTACAGTCATCTCAAGGTTATATTTTAACAAATCACACCCATTATGCAAACAATTATTGAGGATAAGGGAAAGATAACCGATACCTATCAAATGATTATTGGCTAATTCCGTTTCCATAGATAGAAAAATATTTCTTCCTGGTTTCCTTCACAATCCCCCAAGATTAACATTTGCATTGTTGCACTGAATGCTGTATTTGGCATTTGCAATTGCATTTGGAAGCGAGACTGAATTTTCTCGGAGAACTACAAATTAAATTGCTTACTGTGTCTTGAGTTTCATTAGGTACCGTCTTTATTTCAGTAACTTTAGTTTGGATTCTATTGTTTTTCCAATCAATGTACTGTACTAATATAGGGAATAGTTGAAGTGACCTGTGCTTGCTTCCATCTGTTGACTCTCCAAAATAAGATGTAAAGCTTCAGTAACTATGTCAGTGACATGTGGAGTAATCACATTGTTAATTGTGTTTTGCATTTAGCATTTGGCATTTAGTTCTTCGACACTGAAATTTCACAGCATCATTTCTCAGAATTATTAAGCATTTATCCATATAACTTGAGAACAGCAGTCATTAGCCTGTAACTCATGTGGTGATTCATTGTATGATAAGCTTGGATACCTTCTACTGCACTTACTTTATCATCCAATTTTATAAATTTGGAAGAAAATAAAAGAGCTGACCTATGTATAACCATCTATGTTTACAACTCTCCTTGCTTGTGCTTTACAGAATTAACATGATGAACTAAATCCAAAGTACCTTTCATTGCTTACATGTATATAGTAGACACTTCACATTTTGCTTTATATTAACTCTTCCCTGTAGGATAAGAGGAATACTTTACTTTTACAACTGAAGCAGTTAATTTACATTTCCTTTTCTGTGTTGCCAACATTATACTTCTCAAAAATGACCAAAACTAAGGAAGAGTTAGGAAACCTATCGCACTCTGCTACTTCATACAAAAATATGTTATGTAGCAAAGAGTTAGATATTTATGACATGAAGTCCCTTTAATTAATTAAATTACTGTAAAATTATCACAGTATTATTTTCAATTCCACAGGACAAAAAAGGAGGAAATTTCATGTAAATTAAAAAAGGAGGGAGGACTGAAGGGTGTTAAAAAAGGAGGTTGTGTCACAGATGGCAACCCTGTGAATAGTAGTTTACTTGATGCATGATGAGGTTATTTAATAACAGTTCATTTGCTGCATGATCGCTTGATGCATGACAAGATTACCATTGGCTAACAGAGCTTCACTTGATCTACTCTCCACAAAGCATCGCAGCTGACTGCCACAAGTTGCTTGGTCGCCTGGATAGCCCCTGCCATCACGTTTATCTGCAGATACCTTCTCCCAACCCACACTGTTTGACCGTGAAAAATTCAATTCAGTTACTTTTGGGATTAGCCTGGAAAGCAGTTTGAAGGCAATGAAATGTTGGCAGTCAAATGTTTCTTTCTATTATTAATAGCAAATTTTCTTGTGTATTGTTAGTTTTCTCAAATAAGAAGGGAATCACCAAGAAAATAATCGCTAACTTTTTTCCATGGTAATTGTTAAGTACTGTTTTAAGTTATTTCAGTGTAGAAGATATTATATTATAAGCTTCTGTTTTTTTGTTTTCTTTTCTTTCTCGCCTTACAAATTCTTTGTAACAAGAGAGTTATGTAATCGTGCAGCGGGAAATGGCGAATTTTCGCCAGAAAAACTTTTACCTGGGCTCTGGTAATGAAAAAGTGAATAAATCCTGTTGCTAAATTTAGAAATGACCGCTGGTGCTATTGAATGACACTGACTTTCTCGCACCTGTTCGGAGCCTAAACTCCTTAGTCTCTACTAGCTT
This sequence comes from Teleogryllus occipitalis, assembly GCA_011170035.1. Classification (NCBI taxonomy): domain Eukaryota; kingdom Metazoa; phylum Arthropoda; class Insecta; order Orthoptera; family Gryllidae; genus Teleogryllus; species Teleogryllus occipitalis. The sequence continues at coordinate 84,853 of BLKR01015001.1, forward strand.
TTGGGTTATGCCTTATTTCTTTCCCATCTGCCATCTTTTTGCCCCCCAAAGAACATTTTTCACTTTTTCCTAATTTTTTGGCTGCCAGATGCTAGAACTGACACCACCATACACTTATTCCTATTAATAGGATTTTAAATCTCGTGTCCCACCAAGATGGCCATGGTGGTTAATTGGCATGTACGGAGTCATCTCTTCGGAGGCAAGATTTGCTGGTTCGCACCTTTGTTTGGGGATTATATTTTGTCACAATTCTATGTAGATGCAGAAAATAATTGAGATTGCTGAAACGTTATTGAAAACCATTTGAAGCAATTCTAATCACAAAAACAATTAATCAAGATAAAGTAGTTGTGCTTAAATATTTTCTCACAACATTGCTAACTTTTCTGTTGTGTTATGTTACTTTATGAACAAGCAAGTGTTTTCAACTAGCAAAAATTATTTTCTGCGTCAAGATATGCCTTCTCAGTTGTCATCTTTTTCTGCCTAAAGGCTTTTTTTTAAAAAAATATTATTATTTTTATTATTATTATTATTATTATCATCATCATCATCATCATCGTCGTCGTCATTAATAGGGAGTTTTAGCGCCACGCGTAAGGTAGCGACGTTGTGCACTAACAGTCACATGATCATGGACCTTGAAGTCATAACGTCTTATCTTAGGCCTAAGGTGTGACCTTATACCTTCATAAATAGTGCAAGCCTACGTCTCTACAGTCACCTTACTAGCGGCAATATGATCACGTAAAAACAAGAAACGTTGGGGATTGTTCCATCTCCGACAAATCGATTCTCGTATGTGAGGCAGTTACAACTATTGCTTACTAACTCCACAATATTGGCAAGAATTAACGGTAAATGTTGGAGAAATGACAGGAAAGAAATTTGCGAAAAAGAAGTTGAAATCATATCTTTGGGATAGGTTATGTCTTACTCTCATAATGAACGCGATTTGAAAATATTTCCTACGTTCTCACAAACCGTCGATTGAAAATTCCAGACTACATCCTCATTGCAGAGGCCCACAACATCTAAAACTCCAAACATAATGTACATTTATTATACTCTTGTATCGTATCGTGGTTTAAAAGTCTCACCGCTAGCCTACACTCTCTGATATATTATGCAACTTCTTTGGTCAACGCTTAAAACGTTTGTTTTGTTGCATAACGCAATGTTGCAATTGCTAAAACTCTTCTGAACGTTATTCATTATGACCATATAAAGTCGTTAGTCACGTGAACAATAGAGTTTAGGGATGCCTCCTTACGCCTGGCGCTAAAACTCCCTATTATCAATTTTTCAGCTACCTAATGCTAGAACTGAAAGACCAAACTCTAATGTCTATTATTGAAGTGGCCAAAGTGTTTCAATGGCAGGTACTGTTTCTATGGTTCTGAAGAAGGGGCCGCTGTTTCAAGCCTCCCTGAGAGATAATTATTTATCATAATTCTTTGTTGCGAAGAAAACTATTTCAGAAACTGTATTGAAAATCATTTGAAGCAATTCTACTCACATATACAATCAATTAAGGTACTTAATAAACTGGAAGTGTCTGTCTGTGATTTTCGTTTCATGAACTTTTAAACAAGTTTTCAACTCTGTTTGTATATTACATCAAATTAATTGTCTTTCTGTACATCTGTTAGAACCAATTTAAATAAACTATCAATGTGCAATTACAGTACAATATATACACTACCCATGGGACTGACTTATTTTACCTCAACAGCTGACAGTGAGAGATGGCTAATGGTATCAAATAATGTCATTGAAATGCCACTGACCGGGAGGTGCTAGGTTTCAGTCATGACGATGGCAGCGTTTTCAACATTAGCCGGATAGCTAGGTTGAGTCCAGTTGCTGAATAGAAAAGAATTCTACCTATTGGCTGCTTTGATTGTTTTTTTGCTGATCAATACCAGGCAAATGTTAGGGCAGTACCCTACCAATCGGACCACGTGCCATCTTTTCTTCCCATTCCTTGTCCTACCTGCCCTTCACGTACACCCACTTACACGCACCACACCATCACAACATGCTCGAAGACCGGTCGGGAGCATGCTCTCTCTTGTTCCGGTTAGGAGGATACCTTCTGGTGGGAGGCAGCTGGTTGGGGAAAATCCCGCTAGCCGATGGTAGGTCGATTTAGCCATTCAGGGCAGGAAAATCACAGCTACCTCCCGTGTAAAAACATGTATACATTCAGGACTAATTACCTTAGGAGTTCGCAGGCCCGGAATCACTATCAATCAACCTAACAGCTGTCAGTCCGTCTGTCGATAACTGTAGCTCGTAAACCGTTGAGCCAATTTCTCCAAAATTGATATTTACCGATAGAGCTGAACAGACTGGAGACTGGGAGTTTCTAACGTTTATATTGATATTTTTACATGAATCAGGCATTTATCTTTTTGATGCCTCTGCCTGACACCGATCTATAGAGCTCTTGAGTGGAGAGGGGGCATGATGGCTGACAAGTTAACTCCGAGGAACTGAGATCTGGTCTCGAAGCAGAAAAAAAATTTCTCATTGAAATCACTTCTCTTGGTTTATGTAACATCATATTCCGGAGCATTTACAACCAATGCGAGAAAATGTATGCTTTGGCAGCACCACTAGTTTACTTTGGTATTATTAAATAGTGGAAATGATTTATTAGGGTCAACTCATCAACTGCAGGTTATACACTATTATCAGGGTCTGAGGAGAATATTAGATCAAGCGTGATGCCCCATTTGTTAGTGTGTTCGTTTATTTGAGGTCAAAATCACAAGCATTTGACAATAAAAGCAAAATCATTACATTTGAAGGGGAAACAGGTCATGTTTCCCCTTCAGACCAGAGCATGTTAAAGAGAAGATTTGAAATTTCACACTTTCTAAACCATTACAGCATTTTAAATGAGGTGTTTTGCTGCTAAGAGTGAATTCCTTGTTAATGGCTTTCAGATAACGAACCCAACATTGTTTTTGCTAGTTTTTGCAGTTCTGCGTTGTCTTTATCAATGATATTGCAAAAAACAAATTTTAAGCTAGGGTCATTTATCAGATTGGTTTCCTAGACGAATTGTTTTGCATACAATGTTTATTACAACATGCATTAATGACCTCCAATTTAGATCTAATAACTTAAACATTTAAGCAAAGTACTATTGCCATTGAGGTCTCAGGTACGAGTTATGGTTTAAATTATTGGAATTGTTGTGATGCACAAAGAAGAATATTAATCAGGAAACAAAGCTATGTATACTTAAACAATGCCTTGTGACCAGGCAGTTAGGTGGCAATTATGTTCTGAACATTGTGAATTTTCTTCCTAATCCTTACTGTTCAAGGGGAGGACATCCCTATCTTACCCATGTTAATTTTATGATTTTTAGGTATAAATATCTTAGAAACTATTTTACTTACAGAGTTGATTTTTTAATTTAACATTTAAATCTTTATTAATATAAATCAGCTCAAAAATCAGTTATACAATCATTTGTTTTTGAACAGGAATTTTTATTAAATTATGAAAAAAAATTACACATTTTTTGAGTTGTATTTTTTTACATTTAAATGGCTAACCTTTTTGGTATTTTTGTTGCCGATTATGTCTTTATAAACAAATGTAGATAGTGCTGTAAAAAAATTAAACATGTACTACTATTTTTCCTGGAGATAAATGTTCCTAAAGAAAAAAATTAAAAAATCACTCGGTGCATTCCTGTTCCATATCCTGGGTCATCTGGAACCTCCTAATTGTTTCCTCTCCTTTTAGCTTCCTGATTCTTCTATTTCTGTTTTAGGAGATCATTTATTTATTTTTTCACGCTTGCTTGCATGTTGTTTGGAAATTCATTGAAGGATAAATTTGGTATTTCTTTCAATAGATATTCCCTATTATTTCAACCTTTACAATTGGGTTTTATTTACACAACCATACTTTACTTCTATTTGTATTCAATACAAGTACTTCTGCATTCATATAGCAATTTACAACAATACAACTACAACAATGTAATTATTTCTATTCTTATTCACAACAATAGGCGTTTTATGTAGAATAAACAAAAGGAACACGCTAGACATGAACCAACAGTGCAGTCATGAACTGCAAACAATATCTCGAACTTTGTAAATATCTAAAATATATTCCCCCCCTCCCCCTGCCCATTCTACATTCCTCCAAGTGTTACGCCCACATGCATAAAATAAATTATATATATATATATATATATATATATATATATATATATATATATATATATATATATATATATATATATATATATATATATATATATATATATATATATATATATATATATATATATATATATATATATATATATATATATATATATATATATATATATATATATATATATATATATATATATATATATATATATATATATATATATATATATATATATATATCAGCATGTTCAGAAAGAGACATAAAATAATGAAATGAAATGAAATTGAAATTATGAAAAATCAATTAAAAGAAATTATATATGTATATTTTCATGTCCTCCCCTTAATGGCTCAAAAAGTTCTTAAAAGAATAATTGAGAATATTTTAGATCAAATAATATATAACAATCATCTTCTTTGGTGTGACAACTCATGAAGAGTCATGGCCAATTGAGTGGGTTGCCCCTTTGTTTACTAGAGGGACTTGCATAGATGATGTGTGGTCAGTGCAATGACTCCTATTAACCTGTATTTCTATTTACGCTGGATAATATATAACAATACTCGATTAAAAAAATTGAACTAACAAAACAACAAATTTAAAAAGGACAGCTGGAAAGAATGTATAATTTGTTGATAAAACCCCCTCTGATCATGTGAGTTAATGGGCAGAGCATGGACCTTCTGTTCCAGAAGCAAAGGTTCAGTTTGCAGTTAGACTAGCTCTGGTGGCCCTGCCTCTCATGTTTTCTGGACCACATTGTGTTGAATTCTGAATTTAGATCTAGAAAGCCAGACAGTTATTTATTTCTGTTAAGTATGTGCTGATTCTTCTTTTACTCACATTCCCAAATGCACTTCCTGTATGTGCTTGTTACCTAAATGGCACTGAGATGAGATAAACGATTTAATGCCTGCTAAGACTCAATTCAAAATTTAAAAATTACCCGGTTAGTGTATATAATACTGAAAATGGAATGTCACAAAGTGCAAATATTTTATTCCACTGGTATCCAAGTTCAGGTCCTTTTGGTTTCCAGAGATGCTCTAACTGACTTGAACTATGGAATCAAACATTGCAATGGTGACAATGTAGCAGGCTTATAGTGATTAGCATTTTTACATAAGAAAGAATTGGCATGATGGGTGAAGAACAAATGGGAATGACATACGTTGTAGTTATAAGTTGTTAATTTTTTTTATGAGAGGGATGTCAATCATTGAGCCCAATCTGACCTTTCCTCCACCTTGACCAACTCTCTGCTTGAATGTGCCCTCTTAAGGAGCCCTTGAAATCAGCTCATGAAAAAAAATTGATTTTTTAATTATTATTTGCTTGTCTGCTGATTACTGGCAACATAATAAAGGAACCTTTTTTTTAGCAACCCGGTAAATTGAATTTAAAAGATTTCTCAATTGTAACGGATGCAATTGCTCGAATGAATGTTGGAGGAAGAGAGAATTCAAAAGCGAAACTGAGCAAACCTTCATTCGGTCATGCTCCTCTTGCCACTCCTGAGAATGTGGATCTAGGGTCTGAGTATGCTCAGGTAATGCTAATAATCTTAATGTGATGTTTTTGAAATGCAGGGATGATTGAATGAATTATTGTGAATTTGCCATGCCTGTTGTAGGTGAAAGATGCTGTACCTGGTCTGTATACTTCCTACGATGGTGAATATACTTATACTTTGGTTCAAGATGCTGTGGGTAGCAACAAACTTAAGCTCAGACAAAGAAGGGAGAAAGGACAACCTTGTGAGTACTTAAAACATATTTAATTGATGTATAGTTGAAAAGTGCTAAATTACTCCAGGATGACTGAGTTATAAATTGACATTAGTATGTTTTTAAGGAAATGTTTTAATTTCTTTCCCTTATTTTGTATTATATGATAATGACAATACAATTGGTTACCACCGTTTCTTACATGTCTGACTTCCTTTATCATATAATCTTATCGTTTTGGTTGTGTCCTTGCCCTTTCTCCTCAGCATGATCCTATGCAGCAAAGCCTGGAATTTATCAAGGAAGAAGCAGCTGGACTCATTTTCAGAAATTGCTTCTCTGATAAAATTGCCATTAAATGTTTATTTGTTAATTTATTATTATTATTATTATTATTATTATTATTATTTATTATTATTATTATTTATTATTATTATTATTTATTATTATTATTATTTTCTGACTAGATTCTTAATGATAGTTAAAGAATTTTACTTGGTTTTCAAAGTGAATTATTGACAAAATGTGTCAGTGACGATATTATTGTTATTGGTATTGTTAATGGTATCATAATTACTATTTGAAATACTTACTATAAGACTAAACATGCTATTGAAAGATGTAAATTGTACTCTCCCTTAGTAAATGAACCTAAGTTGAATGAGGATATTCTTATTATTCTGTTCTTAGGATAGTGAATGTTTTCCCGAGTAGTCTGTTGCCTTCAATGATCTGAACAATGCAGTATTAGCTTCATGCAAGAAAGATTGTGGGTAATATCCATTGGGAGGACAAAAGAGATGTCAAGTGAATAAAATGCCTTACTTGCCTTTTCAGAAGTGTAGTCATGACAATCTTTTCCATGTCAGTTTGTGATGTGTCAAAAACTTGAACAACTCTCCAGCTCTTCTCTTGTTGAGTAAGTTGAGTTGTTTCCATGGGCCATGGCTTTGAAACAGTCAGTGGAAGTGCAAGTCTTCCAGCCAGTGCTTAGCATTGCAGATGAAGACAATGAGACTTTCAATTCCAAAGCCAATTGCTCGAGGAGGCAATCCACCCTATCTTCTTTTCTGCCTGCCACCTCCCCCGCCCCACTCGCCCCCTCTTATTCTTGTGATTAGTGTTGAAATGTTGTTGCTGTTGTAGCAGCTTCTGTGGCTGCTCCTGCTGCTTTCCCTGCCCCTCCCATTATTTTGGCAAGTTTTGTACAGATTGTAATATTTTTTTATATTTGGCTTGTTTATGGACATTGATGTATTCAAAGGACATGTATTTGTATGACTTTATGTACTAGTACTTTGCATGTTTATAGTAAAATGGACTTTGTGTAATTGTTGTTATAAAAAGCAGAAATCCAGGACTGGTAATGGTAAGAAAAGTAGTGGATCTCGTGTTTTTTAATGTCAAGTTACTGATTTTTTCCCCAATGGAAAAAAACATTCACAGTTTTCTTCTCAAGATTACAGATTGTCACTGGTGTATTCAACATTCGTTTTACAACTGCAAATTTGAATGGATTTATTCTCAGATATTCTGTATCAGCCTATGTCGAGTAATAATTTTCCATTGAGAACTTCATTTCAGTAAATTGTTGACAGATTATGGTGACAATTTTTTGAGCTTCAGCTTTTAGCATAAAATTATGAATAATTTTCATAAATTGTGTTAACATCTTGCTTTGAATAACTATAAATTATGATCAACCAAGTAAAGCGATCCAAAATAGTGATTACTAGGGGGCGCATTTTAATGAAAGGTCTTTTTTTTTTTTTGTTTCACTTTAGAACAATGCTGTTTAGTATAGAAATTATCTTGTGTTAAGACAAAAGAAAATGACCCATTTTTATAGGTCGTTATTTTGAATTTTTTGTCAATTTTGACTAATACGTTATTTATTACCTTTTTCTGTCCTTTTTAGTGCAATTTTTGTTGTTTTCATCGATTTTAATGTCATTTTTAATGGTTCTTGCTTCAAATAATGTTTACCAGATGCAACAAATGTTCTTCACAGAATTACTCAATAGCATATTCGATTTGTTCGTTCAGATATTGTTTTGACAGTAGTTGTGAGTTTGTAATTCTTGTGACGTGTATTAGCGCCATTGCCAGTTCGGCCGATTTTGGGATAACTAAAGAGAGATTTTCTGGTAAAGAATAGTTCAAACCAAAAGTTTGAAAGCTGAGTTCACTCGAACGAATGGAAGAAGCCTCGATTACGTCAGTAACCTATCCAACAGTTTGAGTTCTTCTTTCGAACTGGTTTTGATAAGATTTTTTACGTCATTTTTCTTTGGTTTTAGGGCATTTTTAAACCATTTTATTGATCATTTTTGGCGATGTTTTAGGTCATCAAAATCCACCCCCTAGTGATTGCACACACGCTCGCTCTCTCTCACTCATCACTCATTCTCACACACTCTCGCTCGCTCGGTTTCACTTTCACTCTCTATATCTACACTGCAATTGTGTCGATGCCAATCCAATTGTCTGAATAATGCTTGCTAATGCAATGCATAAAATACCTTTTCATTATGAAACACGAAAAAAAATGAGAACCTGTTGCAAACAGAATCTTTTGCTCATACCGACATGGCATTTAACTCGTTTCTAATATAGAATTTACGCTGTGAAGCCCATCAAAAGGCCAAAACTTATTTTTCAAACGGTGTTTTATACTTCCCGGGAAAAATTTTTAAAAAATGTGGCCTTTTAGCGCGAAGGCGACATGCTCCTGAAATCGAACGCCGTCTCAACCGTCCGAGTCCGCTGAGCGCAATGGGCAGAATCTGAATCTCTGTGCGCTCCGCTCCGCTCGGCGCGGCGGCAGGCAAGCAGGCAGGAGGAGAGCACGGTGTTCTGGGGAGCCGGCGGGGAGTCGTCACTTCATGCTTTCCCTATTTGCCGCTTCTCAATATCGGTTTTTTTACATACATGTGGAGTGCAAAAATCTAAGTTAGTGTTCTAAAAGGATTATTGTAAATGAAGTTATTTACTCTAGTTAAAAAACGAACCTTGCTTAATACATGTATATGTCTAAGCAACTGGGTGTGAGCATTCGCAAGGTTGTCTATTTGCTTTTGATTGACGATTCCGGGAGCGATAACTGCTAAGACCGTTAGCCCCGCGTGTGTAATCCAGGCGAGCAACGACGTCGCTCGACGTGTAGCAAGCAACTCATCCACACGACTCGGGATGCGGCGGGCGGTCGCTGGCCACTCGCCAAATACCAAGCTGCCGTTAGAAACGTATCAAATGCCGTGGCGATAACGTAAATTCCCATTTGGTTGTGCTGCGGTCTATTGAATTTTCCTGCAAGTATTTTTCAGAGCACTTACCTTTGAACATGATCTCAGATACAGATTTTTTTGGTATCAAATCTCTTAAGTTATTAAGAGGACAGTTTTTTATACAAAATATCAACCTTCACAAAGTTGAAGATCACCTTAGAAAGAATTTAGTATGCGAGTCGGGCGTCAACCGTCATTCGTATAAAGGCAAAAAATTGGTCAACAAAGCAATGTTTGGTACCGTTGCCTACAGTTCAGAAGGTGGATTATGATGCTACACCGTATTTTGAGTAAGAAAAAAGAATGACTTTTGTAGAAATTCAAAGTAGCCAGGAGTCACAATAGTTGTTGATTTACTTATGTTGTTTTCCTTTTTTGTATCAAGTTAATTTTCACAAATTCTCTGAAGATGTAGGGTTACTTTCATCTTTTATATTTTCTCATTGTTTTATTATTATTACATTTGTTGTTATAATTTTGAAGAAAACAAACATTACAAAAGTTTATATTTTTCCACTATCCTCTCTATTTCTATTAGATGCCCCCCTCTCATTCCTTCTCTTTTTATCCATTTTCACATTAATCACTTAGCACTGTCATTCATCAAAGGCTTGTTAATTAAGGGCATTGAGGCACTTCCGAAAACAGAGATACTTTTATATTTAGTTTAGTTATTGATGATTCTTTTTATAGGTCTTCAGCACAAGAATAATTACTAGATTTTAATTGAAAGGAGAAGATACTCATTTCTCTAGTACTCTTCTTTTCTTGTTATATATTGTCTTGTATTATTTGAAAAAGTTGGTCATATTAATTAAAAAGAACTTCATTTAGATGCAGAAACTAAAGGATGGTTGGGAATTTCTGAATTTTTGGCCACCCTGGTGTTAAAACAGCAGTATAGTTGTTGCTCAATGGTTTTGAAAATAAGCTAATGCTATTTGTTAACAGCGGACATGGAGTTGATTGATAATAACAAGTTGACAGATCCATGTATATTGATAAATAGTATTGGGTAGCATGTACAAAATCTGCTGTATCAATTTACTGACAGTTACAACAAGCATACTGTAAAGGTATTTCCAAATTCACCTGTTAAGTCATGGCTATATTCTCTTAGTATGAAAGATAATCAATAAAAGATTTGATCTCGAAAGTTCTGAACGTTTCATAATGAAAGAGTGAAGAAAGAAACAATCTTCCACGGAGTAGTAAATAAAAGTATCTTCTTTAAATATTATTCACATATATTTCAGGAATTATTTCCCCATCTTCAGTGGTTTTATGCAGGTTATATATAAACAGAGATCAATTAAAGTATGATAGCATTTACAAGTTATAATACAATGAATCTTAATCAACAGTGTGAAATTTGTTGGAGACATTAAAGACAAAATTTAACATATACCATGATTTTAAAAAAAACTAAAAGAAAAACGAAATAGAAAATTACTTACCCAAGTATTTGTGGAACAAATTAAATGGAAATGTTTCAAAAAAATGGCTCTCAAATATAATTTTCTGTTTAATATATTTCATATTTTGATTAGCTTTTATGAAGAACTTTAACTTTTTTTATTTGGAAAATTAAAATCCCCTGTGTTTTATAATAAATTTCAATCAATCTTGAACTGTTCGTCTTCTTTGAACCTTTTATTTGAACAAAATATGTTGGTGCCAGTTTTGTATGAAGTTTTATTTACTTTCTGGTATTTGTGTGATAATACAAACCTTAGTTAATAATAGTAACCTCACACTTTGAGAAGTAATACTAAGTTATATAGTGCTGCAGGAAGAAGTGTCAATGTTTCTTTAGAAAAACACTTTTAAAGGGTCTCTGAGACTGAAAAAGATGTTTCTAATCCTATACACAATAAACTATTTTCTCAAATATATGGTGTAGTCAGAATCTGTTTTGTGTGCCATCCATCTTAGAACAACGCTTGCGCCTGCGTAGGCTTCCGCGACCGGAGTCCATTGGCTGTCCGGGAGACGCCACGTCCGTAGGTGTCGACGTTTCGACCGCCATTCTGTGACCTTCCTCAGGGCGTAATGCTTGGAGATGGACTGCGAGTACTAAGTTCCACTCTATCCGTCAGCCGGTTGACCGGGTGGTCGGCCAATCAGGGAGCGGGCTCCCCAGGCGGGGTGGGAGAAGGCGCTCTGCACGTAATCGGACGTCGTGGAGCAGCGGGAATCGCGACCGGGCGTCGTGGTAAAATAGATTTTTCCAGGTCTCGTGGAGACATAGGCTTTGGCACAGCCTCTTTTACCCTCCGCGGTCCCCAGCGGTCTTCTCTGGCTAGGAGGCGGGTGCTATCATATAGAATGGCGAATGCGTGGAGGGCTACGGCCGATTTATTCGTATTATTGTACTTGTAATGGCGAATGTATTCACGGAAGCGTTCCTCGATGGTTCGTTCCGACTCGCCAATGTAACCGTTGCCGCAGCAGCGTGTGATTGCATATACCTCGGATGACATAAGAGGGACCGATCTTTGACGCGTACAAGTTTTTGTCCGAGTTTTACATGGGCTTTGAAGACCGTCTTAAGTCGAAGCGGCTCAAAAGCATATCAATTTTATCAGTGAGACTTTGTAAATAGGGGAGAATGGCCACTTTCGGTTGGTATCGTCTCTAGGTGAAGTGATGTCAGCAGTGCTAGAGGTGGTTGCTACCTGCCGTAAAGCTTGGTTGGCAGCGTTAGCACTGTATCCGTTAGCTCGAAAAGTGCCCTTGAGCTCCATTTCAGAGTCTAAGGATTCATCACACTCTAATAGCTCTGATGTCCAGAGTTTTCAAAACCCCCTGTTTTGTTGCCGGGTGATGGAGAGAACCGGCGTGCAGGTAGCGGTTGGTATGAGTCGGTTTCCTGTAAACACTATGCCCTTGACTGCCGTTCGCTTTCCGACTCACCAACACGTCGAGGAAAGGCAATTTACGCTCATTTTCCTCCTCCATAGTGAACTTAATTTTTGGGGGGGAATTGTTGAGGTGCTGGAGGAAGTCAGCTAAGGTCTGAGGACCGTGGGGCCACACTACTAGTGTATCGCCCACATACTACAGCCATAGTGTTGGTTTAAGTGGGGCTTTCTTCAGGGCGTCCGTTTGGAAAGCTTCCATGAATAAGTTCGCCACCACAGGAGAGAGAGAGGGGGGGGGAACCCATGACCGCCCCTTCAACTTGGGAACATCTATTTTACCACGACGCTCGGTCGCGGTCCCCACTGCTCCACGACGTCCGATTACGTGCGGAGCGCCTTCTCTCACCCCGCCCGAGGAGCCCGGTCCGTGATTGGCCGATGCATTCTTTCCGCATTGGCCGACTACTCAGTCAACCGGCTGACGGGTGGAGGGGAACTTAGTATCAGGTGATCAGTTTAAAACGCAACCCTGCTGTTCGAGGCCCTGAGAGAAAAGTGAAAGAATTGCAATTCTGCTTCTGCGAGAGCTCCTTTGATTGCATTTCTACGACAAACCCTTCACTCACAACCCCCTTCCTCTCACCCGCCCCTTCCTGTGGCCTGGGTCAGACGTGCTCAAAGCAGAACAGGCTTCGTCTTCATTCACTGTTTTGAATTTATCTTACGATGCGCCTCATCATGTAGCAACACAGATTTGTGGTGGTGTATTTCCGAACGCAGTGTTTCAAAGAGCGCAGGCATGCTTCAGAGAAAATGTTCATGTGAGTCTATTCTGAACCAGAGTACCATATTGCAGTTAGTGAAGTGCTATCGCGAGACAGAGAGCATGTTTGATTGGGAACGCAGCCGCCAAAATACAGTACTCACGCGGCGAAAACTAGAGGAAGTTCGGGATGTCCTATCAACTTCCCCAAAAACATCATTAAGAAATGTTTATCAGAAATGTAATTTTTCGTAGCCGTTTCGTGCGCCGTGTTCCCCAAAGAATTGAAAATGCGCTTTCCAATAGTGGACATCTCAGGAGCTTAAAGGTTCCTGATCAGGCTGCTCACATGAATTACTATAAAGGGCTACGACCATTTGTTAGCAAAGGTCTTGAGACTCTTGATAAAGTGCTTTTTGGAGATGAGCCTTGGATTGGATGTTAATAATGATCATAATAGTAATAATATTTATTGAGTCTTATATACAATTTCAATTGTGTATGACGAGTCAGATATGATGTATGCAGGTGCACAAATTTTCCTGGGCTCCAGATTTTAGTTTTCTCTTATACACTATGAGAAAAGGTATTTTAGTATAAGAATATAAGGAATATTCTCCTCTATGTGAAAGAACTGGAAGAGACATTCAGTTTTGATTTTGAAATACACTGCTAACAATTTTTAACCCTCCACTCCTCTGATGTATACCAAAAGGGAGCTCAAGAAGACTTGGGCAGAGTGATGTTACAGTTACTGTGCAGAAATCAAAGCAAGGGGGCCACCTCAGCATTTGCTTAAAGGATCAGGGGAAACTGGACAAAAAATCATAATCTGCAAAGCGGTAGAGATCACATGAAACAGAAGAGACCGTTAGATTAAAAAAGATTTGAGTATGGAGTGCCATTTCTTGACGCAGAATAATTGGTTCTTGTCGTACAATTGTCTGTCGGCGGGCGCGTGCCTTTCTGTTTAAACTGGCAGCCATGACAGCAACCTGCTCTCCTCCTCTAGGTGGCGGTGGGGGAGGCGGGATTAAGCGGACTTCCCAATAGTTTACCTGCTTGAAACCGCCAACCACTATCCGACCTCCTTAAATATAGTTGCCAGTGCAATTCGCTCTGCCTGCTGTGGGTTGCATTTTAAACATTAATATATACTGCTATTATACTAACTCGTGGGCAGTCCATCTCCACGCATTACGCCCTAAGGAAGGGCGCAGAATGGCGGCCGAAACGTCGGCACCTGAGCCTTGGACGCGGCATCTCCCGGACAGCCAAGAACATGTAAACACTAGTGCCTAGCTACATAGGATTGTCAACTAAATTGATATTACCTGATCACTAGGTGATGTCGTTGCACTTCAAAGGAATCTGTTAATTTTTAAGGGGACTCGCATGTGAATCCCTAATATGTTTTTTTAAATTTTCTCGAAAAGTCTCCAAATTTTTTCTTTACATATTTTGCTCATAGCAAAGTATGCCTGCAAAAATGGCACAGGAGTGAATTTCAGTAAAACCTCTAAATTTTCGAAAATTGTGAAACTTCAATATTTTTTTGACACTCACCTACAACTACGTTACTCATGCTAGATATTTCTTTCTTAATGCAATTTATTTATCAATATTACATCTTTGAATATATGTGTGCTTTGTTTAAAAATATTAAGTTTTGACATAATTTGGAATTCTAATGTGTTACTATGATAGCATTTGAAATTGATTGCTTATGATTAGATAACATCAGGGGTCACCTCTTGATTCGTGATACCTTTCACTCACGTTCAAATCCCAGAATAAGTAAATATTTTTTCCTGTTAAGTCTGTTGTAAGAATGGAGCACAATACATTGAATTCAATGGCCAAACCAATTTTCAAGAAAATTAAATGAAAACACTTTAATTTTCAAGAAACTTGTTTGTTTTTTCAAACATTTTGGTTGAAGTTTACCTTAAATCTTAAGTTTTACCCCATCTTCAGGCTACAATACAAAGAAAAAAACGATTACAAATTTTAAAAAAGAACAGAAAATAAGAAGTTGCAGAGATTAATGAAAACCTAATTATAACAAAACACAGTACTCTATATAAACTAACATAAAGACTGAAAATTTACTCTTTATTATGAAATTGTAAAACAAATAAATATAATATTAACATGGCAATACATGTGCAGAGGGGTGCACTAAGCTAATAATATCAAGTAGTATAAGTGATCATTTTTATGGAGAAACATTTTGAATTAATTATATATATTATTTTCTTTCTTAATTTTATTGATTTTTCAGAAAATTTACCCATATTTTAATGCTGTTTGGGAATTCATTATTTGGAGATGGGTTCAATTGAATTGAAGGAATTGTTTGGTTAATGTGAAAATGAGCTCATGTGGGGAGATGAAGTGACTGTGTGCACATTTGCTTGTGGTTTTGTGTAGTACCATTTTGGAAGATAGACAAGTTAAGAATATATAGTAGATACTCAAAATATATTACTAAATATTTTTCATGAAAATAGTCGTTTTTAATAATTATTTCAGATCCAATCCCTGTTTCTCCTATTACTGATTTGCTTTTGCCAGACTTAAATGCAAAATACTCTATAAAAAGTATGAAAAATCAGAAAGTAGTAACATTTCATTGATGCAGTATATATCCTGGAGTAGTTTTGCCATTTCTCCAAGCCATATAATGGCCTTTCAAAGTCCCACAGCTGACAGAACAGTGTTCATAGATCAGTTCTTTTGTTAGTCTGTCTGTATTGTAAAATATTTAGAAATGAAAATGAAATATTTAATTGAGAGCAGTCCCATGGTAATGCATAATATTCTTACCTAATTCACTTTTGTTAATTATTGATTTATTGCAACATGCACTTTTCATCCTTATAATAGGGAATGTTTTCCAAATAGATTTTCTTTAAATTTTAACTACAATTAGAAAACATTTGTGGTGTGCTTTGCAGCATAGGACTGTTGTCAAATTCTTCTGCTTAAGTGAAATAACATAATGAACCTAATGGGCTGGCAACCACAGTTTAAATTCATTTACAATGCAAATAATGAAGTAAACAAGACAGGAGAATGTATACATTTACCTTTTCATTTGTAAGCTTTAATGATATTTGGGGGTGAGAAAATTGTAGTGATACATTCTCTTGTAGTGTTTGAGTTGCTTGCCTATAATGAATTAAGATTGTTTTTTGGATCTAGATTGATCAATCTGTCAACATTAGAAACTTATGGTGAATATTGTGTGTGTTGATTTGAACACATTTGATGACCTTTCCTCCAGCATACTCAGACTCTGACAGTGAATGGAGTTCTCTTGAACGGAGGCAGAGGGCAGCAGACATCTATTGTAAAGTCAATCGAAAGCCTACTCCCCACAAACGGATACGCAAGAAACGCACTGCTATTCCTGTTCCAACTCCAAGGGTCCCTCCAATTCAGGCGTTTGTGCCTCCTGAGGGGGCTGCTATGCTTAACTATCAGTTAAAAGAAGAACAATCTCGGGGGGGTTGTGATTCCAGTGAAAAAGGTACACATGTTCTGCCAAGTAAATATGTTGTATGTGCTTGTGGTATTGTGCTCTTGTCTGTCTTTTAGTGCCAGAGTGAATTTTGTGTAACGTGTTGCTGTGGCCTGACCTTAAGCTTCATTTTCTCTGGCATGATAAAAGCGAAATTTGCTTGATATGGATGAGTGCATGCATGTTCCTCCTTGTTCTCTCAGTCGGAAACATGGCAAACTGTGACAGATCGGAAGAAGGTGCATTTTACGTGAAAATTATTTCTGTTTCTCTCATCAGTATTTGTTGAATATCGCCTAATTCTATATTTACAGTAAATGGAGTGATATTTTGCTTTAATATCTGAACCTTATCTTTGAAAATTTTGGAATTAGGTAATGCATCCAATTTTATTTATGTCCTATTCATTGAACCTGTGTATGTCTTTCATTCTATGGATTTTGATATGTAACATTAATCAGGGAGGTAATTGCCATGTGGGATTATTGGAATGGATGTACTTACATTCCAATGAATGCTTTAAAAACTCACTAAAGAATAGATGATCAATAAGTGTCAGAAATATGCACAATATGATGTGAACCCTTGATTTAATTCTTGTTTTTATTTACTCTTCTCCATTGGTAATTGCTCATAATTGTAAGTACAGATGTAAGTGTCACAATTCAAAGTTTATTTATTAGCTTTTTGCTTTACTCAAAAATATCTCGTATATTAAGATTTGTAATTTATGTTATGATAATTTGACATCATAAGAAATCACGGAGTGCTTAACTTCTTTGTATTATACTAAAAAACTTAATTATTCAAATAACTTAGAAGAAAAAGTTTTTGATTTGTGAAACTTCAATTTCCAACCTGATTGCATTGCTTGATGTTTTTTAATTGCCACTGAATAATTATAGGAAGTATATTGTTGAATGTAATGTGTTTTATTCCAAAATGCAATGAGTAATATGTAAAATTGTTGCATGAATCTGATAGGATAATGTTGGCAACAAGATCACATTATTTGTGATGATGCATGTAGTGGGACCACTTCATAGCTTTACTCATGTTCTAATGAGCATTCATATATACATCTCGTGTATCAAGTTATGAAGTAGTCTTTCAGTGTTAGTTTTTGTTTCTTCCTGTTTTCTTGTGTATTTGTATTGTCTTGACTAGAGTAATTAAATGTTGTCTTATGCATTAACCTGTTCATGCAGCTCTTGTTTGCTAGTTCAGAGATGATCAACTCACCTTAATCATTATATGTGAATGAAAAAACTTACTAGACCATACCTTACCTGCAGTAATCAGGAACCAGAAGTGATTGCACGTTTCTCTCGAATACATAATGTGCTGTTCTGTTTATGTTCTTTGCAGTGTGGCAGGTGCTGAGGGCTTGAATGTTTACATATGATGTGAAGGAAGCACCTAGTAGATTCGATTGATAATTATTTTTACTTTATTTGTGTTGCATATTTGTGACAATGAAGTTAATTTGATTGCTATTAAAAGTTGTTCACCTCTGAGCTTAAGCAAATTTCTATCCTAAGTAGAATTGGTTAAACAAGAACAGGATTGCATGATAATATGAATGTGAAAATTTGTTCTGTGATCATGAAATTGAAGGGTTTGTTACAAAGGTTAATAGTAATAATAAGGGTACCAAAGGCAATGATCAAAGTACTGTTGTAAAAGTTATTTTATTATGTTGTTAAAATTATTTTCCAAAACGTATTTGAAAGTGGACTCCACAACCAATTATCATAATTAGTATGTCATTTTCTACATCTCTTCATTGAAGAGTTGTACTTCAATGACCTTAGTAGTTGAAGAGCCCCTAAATGCCAATAAATAAATACACACATTCATTGAAGACCCTCAGATTGCCTTTTAGGAATATGAGAAAAGGGTCCTGAGAAATGACATTTGTTAATCAAAGCACTTTATGTTCCAATGGTGTGACATAATGCACAAATGTTCCTCTTTAACACTTTCATGTGTTATGCTAAGTTTTTAAAAGTTTCATTTCTTAAAATATATCACAGAATCAAGATTCACAAGGAAGAGTAAATAAGTTTAGGCATTTGGTGTGAACAAGCTTTGTGTTGAAAATCGTCATTAAAAATATTCAGCCAAATCAAAATGCTTTGTGGGCAGGAATTGTTTGTAGAATCTTTGCTTTTGAATTTTGAATATGAAAATACTGTCCCAATTCAATGAAAAGTTAAGAAAAGAGTATTGATTATTGAGTTGGTAATATTTTAATTTTATTATCTACATTTATACTAGGTAATTCACGTAATGTGTTGGTTTTGTAAATTTTTTAATGTTCTGGTGATCCAGAAATTTACAGGATTGTTCAAGGCAATAGTAGGTGATAAATGTAACCAGCCCTTCATTTGCATGTTATTTTGTGTAGGATTTATTTATAAACAACCCATCTGTCCATAAATGTGGAAAAGCATCACTTGTGTATTCTGAGCAATTGCAATGTTGGGATTTGTAAAATCTTAATATTTGCAGGGCTATTTTATTCACTGCACAAACTTGCCTGCTTTGAGTGCAGATGAAATATATAATAATTTTAGTGGCAGATGTTCAGAAATTTGGAATTTGACTCTTTTATTTTTTATTCAATTAATATTTCATAAAAATGTGTGCAAAGGCATTTATTGTTAAAAATGAGATTAAATATATTTTCATCCAGTTGCAAATATGGTGCAATGAAATGTGAAATTACTAATGCAGTTTTGGTGAATACAAGTATTTTGTGTTGTGTTTTTCAGTTCATAGTGAAACGCCATCTGATATGAGTGATATTAGTGAGCCTGAACTGTCCAGCTCTGCTACACAGTCTCGCCAAAAGTATCAGAAGCATTCAATGCGCCTGAAGAAAAAGTCTGGCAGTACTACCCTGGCCCCAGTAGGGCCACCTGTTGTGCCCAATCCATCAGAATTGCGTGGGCATCCATATGTCCCTCACTTACAGTCAGATAATGATGTTCTATCTTGTAAGTTTGTAATAATTCTGTAATAATTTAGTATTGAAGGTGCCAAAGAAAGGATTTATGTTCTCAAAAAACCAAGCACTGAATCAAAATGTAGTATTAGATGTGGCTTCTGTAATTCCAAGAGGTTTTCAAAGTAGCCATTACCAATAAATATACACTTCTGAAGCCCTAAACTACATCTTAAGCAACAGTGACCAAAATGTTCACATGTATATATCTACATGCTGTTTCAGTTTCTTCTTGGAAGACCTCCTAATGTAGCTAGTTTTCTTCTGTATGCCACACCATTTGAAGTTTCTGATAAGTAGAAGTCATGGGGATATTAGAGAGTTTGTACACCCTTGAACGTGAAAGCACTATCGATCTTCTGCTCATGAGCAGTTTAAGTTTCGCATCACTTTAGTGCATCTGCTCATGCGCTGAAAATCGATAGTGCTGCCTGCTATGGCATGCACAAACTCTCTATTATAACAGGGAAATTCACACAATTCTTGCATTTCACCAGTAACGGTACCTTCAGAAGTGAATGCTTCAATTAAACCATTTAATTACACATCGGATATTGGAGGCTCAGTAAATTGACTCGTTTTTCTATTTAACTGGACTTTCATTAGGCCTAATCATTTTCCCTACAGTATCACATCCTCTTGAATCATATTGAAACCACTTACAATACTGCACCCTTCAGTCTGTTTTCTTCATTACCTGAATGTACTTGGTATGTTCAGCTAACTACTTTTTCACATGTGTATTTTGTAGAGGTCTATAGTAAAAGTCTAAACTGTTCTAACTCGAACAGAAACGAACGAACCAGAAAGAGGACCTGCTGCTGTGTGAGGCCATCCATGTATTTCCCTTGTTCATGTTGGAAGCTCTACTATGAATTTAGACTTTCTGAATGCATGCACTTTGTGGGTCTGTTGGAAATTATGTTGCATACTCATATTTCTATTCTTGTTTTACTTAATTTGCATTCTTGAATAATAAATAACTCTTCAAAATGGCTTTCCAATTTTTGAAGGACAATCATGCTTTTGTTCTTTTCGTTGTCTTTGGTAACCATTTCAAGGTGGTGCAAACAGCCATTTGATTAAAACCTTGTTTGAAGAATATGTCAAGCATGTTGCTAATGTAATTCACTTAAACATTGAATCATAACACGTCATAAAGTGAGCATACATTCATTGGCACAAGAGTAGTATTTTAATGATTCTGCCTAGCATGTAACTTAATGTTTGTTTCAGCTAAAATTAAAATGGATGTGTCGTATGGCATGGGTCATGATGATGAGTCTAGCTTAGATGTGTCTTCTCCTCGAGATGTGAATTCACCAATGGTTTGTTGCACAGTTCTATTTTAGTTGTTCTCCTTAAATATTTGTTTGGAAGCATTACAGGATTTATCTTTATAATATATTAATTTTTTCTAGGTTAAAGAGGGCGATAAAACATCAAGAAGAAAAGACAAACAGAAAGTAAAAGCTGATGAAAAACAGGAGAAAAGACGTATTAAAGAAGAAAAGTTAAAGAAACTTGCTGATAAAGAAAAAGAGAGAGAGAAGAAACGGGCTAAGGCAAAAGTGAAGAGCAGCCCTGTTGTGCCACAAGTGACACTGCAGGACTTTGCTCAGTCTAAAGATAACTACATTCCTCTCATTCTTGAGAAGTGTGTTAAGTTTATTGAAGAAGAGGGCTTGGATTCAGAAGGCATCTACAGGGTCCCTGGCAATAGAGCTCATGTGGATCTCTTATTCCAGAAATTTGAAGAAGGTAAATATTGGCTCTTCCCTTAATATTAAAGTTTTTAATAATTCAAAATTTGAAGATGTAGAATATGCACTATTTTCTGTAATACAGATCCTAATTTCAACATTCATGATCTGGATATTCCTGTTAATGCTGTTGCTACTGCACTGAAGGATTTTTTTTCCAAACGTCTACCACCTCTTCTAACACGAGAGATGTTAGCAGAGTTAGAAGACATATCAGGTGAGATAAATTAGATACTATGTTTTTGTATGTCAACTGATTAGCCAATGTAAAAGTGCAATTTAAGTTACATGTTTACAACAGATCTATAATTATTTGTTTATTTGCATTTTCCTTGAGGTAAAAGGAAGCATGTATTTGAATTTATGCTGTGTATATTTGTATGTGATTCTTTGTGTTCATGAGTATATTGACACCATTAGAACAAACAATACTTAAAAATTTTTTGTCAATTATGTCCAAGGTGAGATAAAGTTTTTAACATTTAAAGTTTAAATAGGAATATAGTGAAGAGAATCATATATAATGGTCAATGCTTGTAATCTGAAAATAAAATGTTTCACAGATACTTATGCAGATATTAGAGGATTGATTCATGTATACACATCTGTGAAGTATTTTCTATGTGTAATTCTTGATGTTTCTATCGTTAATTTATTTGAGGATTGGATAAGAAAATAAACTTATCAGTTAAACTGAGAATGAATTGATTTCATTACTGTTTAATAACAGTTTTATTAATTTATCTATTTATTTATTTTAATAAGGTAGATAAAATGTTTTCTCTTTTCTTTTAAGTTTAAGTAAGCAATAGTAATATGCATATATATATATGACTGTTTACTAATTTGTAAGCTAATAAATTTTCATATAATCATCAGATGGTCCTCAATGATAATATGTATTCCTTTATTGCAGCAGTATCGAGTTAACATAGTGTACACAGATGCATAGGTCTGTCATTGGATATAACACAAATATTGAGTACATAAGATGTATTCTGACCTCATTGATACAATCTTGATCAAACTAATTCACCATTGTTTCAAAATACTAAATGTGCAATATACAAACAAAATAGGATTGATCAAGGTTTTTTTCCAGGTGCAAGAAGAATTAACAAACAAGTATCCACTGCTTATCTCAACTTAGAAGGTAAACTACTCTAAGTATTTGTACTAATAGAATAGTTGTATGAGCAGGAAAGACAGATATATAGCCAGGAACAAGCAGGCAGAACTAAGGAAAAGCAATGCGAAGAACTTAATCAAAAAGGAAATTTTTTATACAGGGTGTCTACTATTCCCTGATCTTCTTCTACTACTCTACAACTATACTATTACCACTACTGCTGCTGCTATCACTACAACCATATTCACTATTACCACCACAGATATTGATTATGACTGCGAAAATGGTGGTGACTATTATGACTTCTTTAATCATATCTACTATTACAACTACAGCAACTGTAGTAGTAACATCAACAACTGCCTCTACAGCTATGGCTAGTGCTTTGATAATGATTACCACCTCTATCGTCATGTCTGACACTACTTCTATTCCCATACAACTATTATATGACATCATGACCACTTATATCACCAATGCTACTGTTATCTGCTCCTATATTACTATCATCATTTGCATCAACATTATTTCCATTTCTGCCACCACTACCACCACATTGACACTTACTGTTATTGCCACTGAGACATTTTTGCCACCACCACTCTTTCTTCCTCCTGCTCCTCCTCATCCTCATTTTTGTCACTGTACTCCTTGTCCTCATCATCATCATCATCATCATCATCATCATCATCATCATCCCTACTGCACCTTGTCCCGCTTGTCTCTGCCCCCCTCAATCCTTGTCCTTGTGCTCTTCATCTTCCGCCTCGACTCATCCTTATCCTCATCTTCATTTTGTACTTTTCATCCTCGTCTTGCTTGTTTTCCTCCCCCTAATCTTCATCCTCTTTGTCCACATCCTTCTCGTCCTCATCATCCTCATTCACATTAACATAATCCTTTGCCCTCAACATTCCATTACTAAAGCTATCATTGCCTTCCCCACTCCCAAGTCTGGAATTACAAGGAATACTGCCTCTTTTCGCACTGGCTCATGTACCACTCTAATGAATACCTACAACAATCACCACTGCCACTAGTGAGAACCACTGGATCACTGCATTACTATTACTGTTACAACCTGTGCTACCATCGGCACTTTGACCAAGATTACCCTTATATTTCACCACTGCAGCCCCTGTTGCATTCAATATCGCATTACCAATTTGTTAGGCTCTAATTTGAACTGTTGCTTCTGCTGCCACACTTTTCTGACTCCAAAGACCACCATTGTGCTATTTCCTCTACCTTCAACATAGAGACACAGATGTCTCCATTATTATGTAGAATGCTCTTTGTGGCAACCACATCTACAATTGTTACTGTCCCTCCTCTCCCCTTTCCTGTTACAATTGTTCCAACTTTCCAGCCCTCTGTGGCATGTCTTCATTTCTGTCTCTGAGCCGATTTTCATAATGACTATTATCAACACGTGTGCCTTACAAATATCAAGACCTTAAGGATGACATTGATGACTACTGCAAGTGTGTGGGTGATCTCCTGTTCTGAAATTGCACATCTTCTTACACCTAACATGTGATTTTTTGCTACTGTTTCTCATTGCATGCTTTGACAGGACTAAACTTGTTTCATTTCAGTGTATTACTTTAAATTGAGGACTGACTTTCCTTTCTTTTTCCACTCGTGCTGTGCATGATTGATATAGAATAAATTTGCCTCATGTGTTTTCCAGTTGCCAGCTGATCCGGCCTTTTCTTCTGTTGTGATTTCACCAAACCATGCTCATTACTTTCTTCTAGAGGTTGTAAATCTAGCATTTATATTAATTCACTTGTTTTATATTGATGAAAGAAAATATTTTAGTTTTATATTTGAGGTTGAGGATGTGAGCTGACCATAAAAAGTTTAAATGTAAAGATTAAATGCTATCTTTACGGAGTTATTTTAAAAGCAATAGAAACTTGTTGGTAAATAGCTTTAAACACACTCTTGTTGGGATTTTTAAGGTCAACGTATTGTGAGAATATTCTTCCTGATAATGAAAATAAAGAATATGAATGTAGTTCCAATATTATTTTTAAGTTTTTGCTGGGTTTTCTTCTTTTTTGTTTACCTCTTTTTATTATTTAATGTGAGGGAGGAGGGAGTGATCTTCTGGTTAAATAGTTGCTTAAAAAACAAATTAAATTTTGTTGAATTGTAAATAAAAGGAATCCGTGTAACAAATATATTTGATTTTGAAACTACCATCTAATGAGATTCATTGTAATTCACAAGAAAACACCTGAAAGTGGTGAAAAAATGTATCTTAGTTAAATGTTTCATTGTTTAAAAATAGTGCAATGCCGAAATATACATTTTGCATTACTTCAAACCCCTTGATGTATACAGCTTTCTAGCATTTGCCTGTGCACAAAAGCTCAAAGGTGTGCTCACATTAAGGTGCTTCATGGTGTGCAAAATGTGTCTTGAATAATGAATCTCCATTTTTGTTTTAACACTAAAGAGACCTGACCCCTCTGGTGGCTCACGGACAGCGTGCTCTCTTACTGTAAGGTGGTCATGGGTTCGATTCCCAGGCAGGGCAAGAACAAAGCTGTAACTTTGTAATACAAATCGTCTCAGTTTCTATAACTGTGTAACAAAAGTAAAAGTTGAGCTATGGTAATGGGAATAAGTCATGCTCCCCACATGTCCCTTACCCCCAAATGTGAATAAAAAATAAAAACAGGCTGAAGTGCACTGCTTGCTGGCAAAAGTCTAATTAATTTGACACTAAGATGCCAAATGCATTCATACTAAAGAGACCTAATAATCTTGAATTTCACTATATTCAGTTCATAAATGTCCTGAAAGTTATACTTCTTTCTGTTATTCTTTCTTCTTTCATAACTTTTTCTCATTTTTTTAACCTTTTTCTTTCTCCCTTCTCCTGTTTGTAGACCAGTTTCCAAATTTCAATTTATTAACCCTTAAGTAGGCGCGCGAGCAAAAGTAACGTAAATGGGCGAGCGGCGTACTGAGTGCGCCATTTCATTTGCTTGATATAAATCAACTAAAATGTTACTAAATAATTTAAAATAACGTATTTATTGCATAAAAATATTTTATTTAACATTTTCACGTCTACACAAAACTTTTTAACTGCGAAAATATTTGATATATTCACAGAATTGTCCCTTCATTCATCAATTTCCTCATTATGTTGGTCACAAGATGCACAACAATACGTAATATTTACAATGTGATTTCTGCAGGTAAATTGTTCGCATGTTGAGCACTGTAATGTGTAATTATTTTTGGCGCGCCCACACGTACTGCAACGACTTTTCTTTTGCTTATTTAGAATGTTTTCATTAGAAGACTCAGTATCAGGGCTGACATGTTTTCTTATGATGTATTTCAAGTTAACTGGAAGTGACTTGATTAATGTTCTTTCATGCAAAAGTGGTTTGCAGAGGCTGAGTGATAAGTTTTTCAAAAATATTCTTCGACTACACTCCGAATTGAGGATAGCACAGCAAAGAATGTTTGTGTTTATTCCAGCTACATTTAGAATGGAAAAAAACACAGCCAGAGGCCATCTTCTTGTCCTTCGACTAACAGAATAGGCAGCACACATTTGATCAACTGTATCAACTCCTCCTTTCGTAGAATTATAGTCCAGAATAATTTCTGGTTTGGAAGTTTCTGGATCAACTGCGCCTTGATTATGCATGGTTGAAAGAACAATCACACTTTTATTACGCTTTGGAACGTAAGAAACAATACTCGCATCATTCTGATAACCAAAACGACTGGTACCAACAGTTCTATCTTTGGAAGGGAGGAATTCTTTTGGTATTTCCTTCTTATTGGCTTTCATTGTTCCGAGCAAAGTAATATTGTCCTTCAAAAGCGACTTTGCAAGTGGATAACTTGTATACCAATTGTCGCATGTTACGTTCCTACAAGATCCCTTCAGGTGATGCAGTAGTCTGTGAATTATTTCAAATGGTGTATTCTCAGTATAATACGGTCCCTCCGGTTGCTTACCACAATAGAACTCTAAATTCACTGTGTAAAATGTTCTAGAATCCACTAAAGCATATACTTTCAGCCCCTTATTTTGCAGGTTTTTGTGGCATGAACTGAATAAATGAACACCGCCCCCTAAAAGGTTCAAGTTTCTCGTCTATTGTGAGAAACTCACCAGGGGAATAGGAACTTTTGCAGTTTTCTACAAACTTCTCTAAAACAGATCTAATTGGGGCTAGTTTATCTTTCTCTGCGAATTGATCTGGTGCTTTTGTCATCAAACCTCACAGCTAACAATAGAGATAGAAATCTTTTCTGGCTCATAATGGCACGGCAAATTTCTATTCTTGTCCCATTGTTCTGTTCATTTTTTTGAATCCTAATAAGAAGAGGATTCCAATAAAAGCCATTAATTCACATCGATATGTATTTTTAGCGTCTCTTTCTCTGGAATAAATGCCAGAAAGTCTCTTTTGCGTGATGTGCTTATTTGTGAATAAAACTATTTCATCCAAAATGTCTATATCGATGAAAGAGATAAATGCAGAGAGTTCATCTTTCACATTTTTAGCAATTTTTGTTTTTACGGCGGAAAGAATTTTCTTCAAAATATTTTTTTGCTGTGTTCTAGAAAATTTACTTTTCAAGGGCGTCTTTTTCCATTTTATAATTTCTTGAATTGGTTTCTTGCCGGATGATTTAATGTTTTTGAAAATTACTTTAGAAAAATATTCTTCATTATTTCCTGATAATTCATCACTATCGCTACTGCTATCACTATTGTATCGTAATGTGTGTATGTCTTCTTCAGATTCACTGTCATGATCAGATATTTCAATATTTTCCGATTCACTATCAGATGAGTCATCGTCGATCTGTTCTTCATCAGAAAGATCTTGAAGAACACGAAATATGTCTTGAAGAACATGAAAACTGCTCAGAAAATCAAACAGGTCCTGTAATTTTATTGTGAGAGAATGTTTTTTTCTTTCAATTTAATTTTACCTTGATTTTGGTTTTCTACACTTTCCTGACCACCCTTGCTATGGAACAGGAGTACCCAAAAGAACTGAATCTCTAAAGATTTAATAAAAGATTCAAAGGGATCTCATTCTGTAGAATACTACTTAAGAAACATAGTTTCAGACACCACCTGTCTCCCTTCATTTCCCTTCACATCCCCCTCAAAATTTGTGTCTACACAGAACTCACATGTCGCCATAAAACTTGTAAATTTTTGAGAATCAAAAACCTGATTTTAAAGGTCTGAGAAGCATTGTTTCTGAGCTATGCATGGTCATTAGGATGTGGATTTATATGCACTAAAAGTCATATAAATATACATGCAAATATGCTAAAAGAATTAAGAAAATGGCATTTAAAAAGAAAAACATTCACAGAATAAAGTTCATCTCTTACTTTCAATAAATTATGTTTACATCTTGAAATATAAATGACATTTAATTCCTATTACTGCAAATTTCAGT
Source organism: Teleogryllus occipitalis (assembly GCA_011170035.1). Taxonomy (NCBI): domain Eukaryota; kingdom Metazoa; phylum Arthropoda; class Insecta; order Orthoptera; family Gryllidae; genus Teleogryllus; species Teleogryllus occipitalis. The sequence continues at coordinate 112,581 of BLKR01015001.1, forward strand.
GATTTTTCTTTTCTTTTCTTTCTTCAAATTTACTGGTATAATTTCTTTTCTGTAATTTGCAAGATTGTTGTTAAGCACAGAAAATTAACTTTCAACTTCACATGAATTGAGGGGAGAAAGCTGAAAAGTTACAATTTCTTTCACTGTATAATAGCATGCGATTAACCTTGTAAAACTGTACTTCTCTTTTTAAAGTTCCTAAATTTGAATTTCGTTCTTCAATTTTCTTAATATATCCTACTACAAACTGTTCTTGTTGAAAAAGGTAGCAAAAAAAGAATTGAATGTTAAGGAAGTTGCCTGCTTGAGATCATATTGTAGTTTGATAATTATCTTAGGCAGAGTAATGAAAAGTGTGATTATATGACAGTTTGCTTTGGATTTCTTCTTCAGAAATGCAGTCATTCTTGCTGAAAGAGTGCAAGTCACATCTGGATTAAGTAAAGGCAGTACTTTAATACTGCCTTTCAATGTGCCGTTCAATGTGTGACCAGTAATGAAGTGCTACATTGAGTTGTATACAGTCAAACCTTGATATAGTGCCCCTCTATATTCTGCCACCTTCAGTATATATTGCAGTAATGAGCAATCATTCTCCTATTAACAATACATGGTAGTTACCTGAGATAAAACACCACCCTTGCCTATTGACATTCACCATAGAATACAGAGGTACAGAAAGTTCAGGCAAAGTTAGAAGTAGGACTTCAACTAAATTAAAACAAGACAAAAATTGTGACAAATCATAACAGACTTCCAATATCAATCGATAACAACCAAATAGAATGTTTCTGAATATATATAAAATAGGAGACAAAGGACAAATAATATCTTTTAAGTCTTTAAGCAGTCCGTAAGAAATTAAGTCTAACAAAGAAATTAGATGAATAACCCTCACATATAAAAAGCTTTGTAGTCTTGCATTCATATTACTAAACAAAAACATTGAGATGAATTTAAAGAAAAATATTATGGACTCGTGCATTCTACCTACTTTAGTCTATGGATGCTGGACTTCCTCCTTAACGTTTGCACAAAAAATGAAATTAACAAGATGTCAAAGAAAAATTGGAAGAAAAATAATGAACATTACACTAAAAGATCATGAATCAAGTGAAGCCATAAGAAACAAAACAAAGATACAGGAAGCAGTACAAGCTGAAAAACTTATTTAGAAAAGGGGCGGTCATATCATTAGGCAAAGAGATTACTGGTGAGAACATGCAATAACTTGTACCCAAGATCAGGTTGGAGACTACAAGGAAGACGGAGAAAATATGGCAGGACAACTTTAAAGAGACAGCTGAACCCCAGTGGACAAGATAGAATGAAGATAGAAGCTCAAGATCGAATAAAGTGAAAGTCATACTTAAAATAAAATCAAAAATTGTAAATGTGCTTAACCAGACAAATTTCATTAGGACTCATTGTGTCTGTAAATTATCATCTACAATTTAAATTATTACTAGAAGATAAGATTTTAAGAGTTCAATGTTCGCGTAGGCTTCCGCAGCTCGAGTCGATGACTTCTTCGCTGTCCGGGTGACGCCGCATAGTGGGCTGAGAGGCTGACGTTTCGCCTGACATGTCGCAAACTTCATCAGGGCATTGAGTTAAATGTTCTTTAACTCTGGCACTGAGGCTTCTGCCCGTCTGGCCTATGTATTTAGCTTCGCAATTGTGGCAGGGAGTTCATAAACTTCAAATTTCGCAATGAGTGGGGTGGTGTTGCAAGGTGAGAATAGGTGTTTGAGGGATTCATGTGTGGTAAAGGAAAGGTGAAAATTGTATTTGTGAAGAATATGGGCTACCTTTTGTGATATTTTTCCAAAGAATGGAATAGAAATAAATTTTGATGGTCTGGGTGAGTGGAGCGAGGCTTCTGTACGTTTTCAGTTTCTTCTTATTTAATTTGCGGCAATCTCATGTGTATTTCTTTATTTGTATTTTATAATTTATAATTTGAATTACTATCTATTATCTATATTAACCCTCCGTGCATTTCATTGTTTGCAATTTTATTTGCTATTTGTTTATAATAATTAAAATTTAAATGTAAAGCCAGCTATCTAAATAAATATATTGACGGAGATGACTTCCTTTATTTCTTCATCTTTTAATCTATTGTTTAGGATTCTAACATATACTCTATAACTGGTATTGAGAACACTGATTTCTTAATAGTTTCCTGGTTCACTTCGATCTCCTTTCTTAAAAATGGGGGTAACATCTGCCGACATCCAGGATTGGGGAATTCTATTTTTTCAGCACATGTTCAGGAAATGAAATAGCCTAAGTTTAAAGAAAAAGCTATGTTTTGGGACCTAATTTTTGGAAATTAAGCACTGCATAGAACAGTGGAATTCTGAATCTCCGAAATGGATGGGATTACTTACTGTTTCAGGTAACAAATATGATTTTAATAAATCTCTCTATGAAATAACTACACACTTCCGTTACATAACTTTCTCTCTACTCCATAGCGAGAAAGTAAAAACAGATCTGAAGAACATTTGCGAATTTCTTCACGAGATAACACTCTCACTGCTCATTGAATGTGAATTGCATTTTGAAGTCTTGTTTGTGAGTTTTGTTCAGTGAGGACAGAAGTGAGTTTCACAAGTAAGAGAATGAGTGGCAAGCAAAGGTGATTTTTCACTAACCAAGAAGAGGCAAGTGATTTTTGAAAATGGGAAAGGGGCTCCAGATAGAAAACTTTTTCAAATGTGGAAGGACACAAAGTAATAAAATTATATAGAACAAACTTACAGGATTTCACTTCATAAGTCTGTGTTGTTAATAGAGATGTAAACTTGCTAAACATACTTTTTGTGTGAACAAGTATGTAAAATCCATGCATAAATAGATTTGTTTGTATTTTATAATTCAGGTATAGTTTGTTGCTCAAGTTGTATTTTGTAGTTTAAGGTAATTAAAATGATTTTAAGGGAGTCATGTTGTATTGCTTAGCAATTAACACAATTAGAGCTGATACTTTCTGTAGTCTCATCATCTTGATAAAGCAGCCACCTCTTTTCATGATCAATTTTTCTCCAGAACCATTAGTGACCACTTAACACAGATTTCACAGTATGTACACCTCTGAAACAACTCCTAGTTTTATGTGAAAATTCAATGTAATTTTCTTTGAAAATTTAAATAACAATGTGACATAAGTACTTTAAGAAACTATTTGACTCTGAATTACAGATTAATATTTAATGATGAAGTTTCATTTAATTACCATTGCAGTTGCCAAGTTTGATGAATTTTAAAACAGCCAATAAATTAATAATTACATCTTTAATAATACAAAATGGGCTATAAAATTGTATACTGTTTGAATTAAGCTGACTAAATTAAAATGTTATTAAATAATCATTAAATGGAACATTTTAAAATCAATTTCTAGATAATTTATTAAATTATTTTCATGGTCATCTGAAGTTTGTTATACTAACAACAATTATTATGTTCTTCAGTAAATTAATCAGTTGTTTTTAACAAATTCCTGCTGAGCATTGCAATTGATTGTTTAATGTAAATTAAATCTTGATTTACACCAAAACAGCATATTATAAACAACAACTTGTACCTGTTATAAGGCATATGTACTGTAATGTATTTTTCTTGAGATGCAAGATTTTGCATCAGTATGAACAAGTTTCTATTGCCCTTCCCAGAATGCTTTAGTGCTGCTGTAGGACTCCTCACTGCAGAATCCTTATGTTGAAGAAAAATTTCAAATAGTGTAGGCCATCAAAATATTGATTTTTTTCTAATATTTCAAACATCCTTTCAAAATTTGCCTTTATTATTCAGTCTAAACATTACACTTTCATTGAAAAAAAAAAAGTTAAATTCAATCTTTGGTAGAAAAATAATGGACTCTGCAGCTCTAATTGCTAATCATCATTCAAAATTTTATGTATTAGAAATAGTACATCTTGTTTTCATTATTTTATTGTGGTGTATTTCGGTAAGATAACTCATTGTAATTCAGATATTTCAGTCATCTGCCTAGTAAATGCGGTATTTACTAATCTCTGTGTAGTGCTTCACTTTACCTAAGAATGCCCTTAAGTCTTTGGTAAGTTCCCTCATTTGTAGACACCCTGTAAAGTTATACATTTTTTTTCACTTGTTTACCAATAGCTTTCATCATCTTAACATTGCTTATAAGGAATAAGTGTTAAAAAGAGGAGAAATGCAGTTTTCAGGAGTAATTATTACATGTTTAAATAATCACTCCTGTCAAATGCTGCTAAAATTAGAATTTGTGTGTAATATTATGTACCTTGTTTACTTCTGGTGAGTAGAAATGGAATACTTCTTTCTGTGTGATAGTTCAAGATAAAAGTAGAATGAGAACACATGCCGGAAGTATTTGTGGTTTTGAATGTGTGCATATGTGTGACAGTTATGTGTGAACTACTGCACCATTTCAATGCCTCAATTTGACTTGCAAGAGAGGTGAGTTAATCGTAAGTTGCTGTGTGGTATTTGTTATGTCCACAAATGAATTTATCCCAAACTGTTGAGTTTGTTTTTCTTTTTCTTTGCAGATTAGATTTATTGTGGGCATAATGATTTGTCCCCAGCCCTTTTTTTTATTTTTTATTTCTTTGTGGTGGTGTTGTTATTGTTGTTGCAAAGGATTCAGTGGGTAAGAGATCATGTGTAGGCTTTTCTTGTCTCTTCTTCCTTTTGCATGATTTTGCTCTGCTAATTCTATTTAGGAGCCAGACCAGTGCCTTGAAGACCCTGTCCAACGAGAGAACGCTCTGCTAGACTCCTTCAGTTCAGCTTTGTGTGCATCATACTTGTACATTTTGCATTAAATGTATGCTTTTTGCCTGAACCATACCTTCTCTCTCTCTCGCTCTTTCTTTCCTTTTTTCTTGAACAGGTATTTCGTGTCGCTGTTAATCCCACAAGAACTTCAGTGTGGGACTCCTACCTTGCAATCTATTATTAAAACATTGTCCTTTAGTTGTTATAGTTTTAACAATTCCTTTCTAACTTGGTTAGTTTTCAATATGACTTTTTTTACTTAAATATAGTATGTTATAAGGACCTTTTTTCTTTAAATATGCTCCTTTAAGTATAGTGGGGTCAACTTTGTACCTTTGAACAATTCATTTTACATTCAAATCACTTACTCTCCTTTACATGTTTTGAAAATGTGTAATTATATATAGAAGTATATCTATAAGAATTCTTATAGTTATTTCTTTTATAAGATTGACACACAGCACATTTTCTACTTTTGAAACAAAAATTAAAATCTTGAGAAGTGTACAGAAGTACCTGATGGTCTTGTATATTGAACAAAATCTTGTATACCGGTGAACACATTTTAAAAAATTTAAAGAGAGAAAAAAAGAAAAAATAATTGTTCACTTCACACAATAATACACATAATAAGTTTATGAAAATGAAGATTGTGCCATCCCATAGCAATCATCGACCTTCAGTGTAACTAAATTTTAAAGAAGTAACTTTTTAGGTACATACTCGTGGATCAATCACTTACTATGTCACATATTTTGGAATTTTGCAGAAATTAAACTTAGAGACCTTTTTCATTCCATCATCAGGAGGTACTATATTTTACTGGTTTTGGTAGCTTCAAAACTAATGTTTCAAATTCATGATCATCAAATATTTTCTCACTGGCATAAAGAAGTTAGTTTCAGCAAGCCATTTCAGACACTTCACTTGAGATTCAGAACCAAAACTATCAAAAACTATAACTTCTGTGTAATTGGTTAAGCTTATCTGTTTTATAACTAAGCAAACACAAAGTCACCAACTTCAAAATATTTCCTTTCATGTTTCATCAGTTTCATCTACATCCATTAAAATATCAGTCTCTATTCGTCTTCAACACTGCTATCTTGCAGATAATGCTTTAACTTCTTAAACATTGACTATCACAACTGTAGAGATGTGTTCCTATAAACAGTGTTTACTGGTATGTAGTGAAATTGTTCACATGTACCAGATGATGAGGATTCAGAAAAGCCATGCTCCTACATTATCAGCTGCGTTAAAATTGAAAATAATTAACTCCTTAACTTACCAATTATGAAATGAAAGGCGGTCCACAAATTTTCAAATTTTTATTTTTATTTTTTATTATTATTGATGAGATTATTATTGTGATTATTAATGTTAATAATCATATAAGCCCAAGTATCATATAATTATCATATAAATATCATATAAGCCCAAGTATGCCCATGTGAGCATACTTGGGCTTATATTGATAAGATTATTATTATTATGATTAACATGAGTATACTTGAGCTTTTGTGTTAAGTGCTTAAAGAGAAATAGTCAAAATATTATTGACAATCAACTTGAGTTGTCACATTTGTTTAGTTTCACCAATCATAAGTAAAAACGAATACAACAATTTGCTATTTCTCAAATGCTGAAAAAGAAAAACTTGGTTGTAGTGAACAAATGGCTTGTTAACAAACTTATATTAGACCTCTGATGCCATGTCTTAGTTTGACGAACAGCAACCAAATGGCAGCACTGATACGGTGTAAAAGACTAAATGTTCAAAGGTTACAACAGTCTCCTCTATACCCTAATTTGAACATATTTTCTTTGATTTCTTTATTCCGTATTTTGCATTTGTGTATTTGTCAGATTTCCTCCCTTCTCCCCGTACATTCTTTTATTTTTATAAATTGAAATTTCATGAAGGAAGAGCTATGTACTTGGTATGTACAAAGAGATATCTTTTCACAAAATGGATATGAATATTGTTATTAATTGTAAGTAGCTGCAGAGACTAATATGTCATATTCAATTACATCGTTATCACATTGTGTGAACGGCTTAATTCATTTCATACTCATTCATTTTTCAGACTGTATGGTTCTAAAAGAATATTCCTTTCCTTTTATATCTGATTTTTCTCATTATAACTTTTGTCTAATTTTTAAAATGTTAGTTTTTTATTTCTTCTTATCCTTTATTGTACTTCACATTCAGTTTGTGTCAGTGTTGCATGAGAAACTTGCCATAACCTTACTACAGATACCCAGCGTTGCATATATTCCTCTACAAAAGTGCTATTGGCATTGAATATTGACCCTAGTTAGTTTGTTTCCTCACATCTCTAAGTGAAATGTTATGTGACTGCTGAAAAAAAACAGGTATTTGGGATTTCAGTATTATGCGACCAACAAGTGTGCTTACTAATCCAGTTGAATGATCTGTGTTTGGATTTCATGTTTTGTAGCGTAGTTCGTAAGTGACGAAAAATTCCAATAATAGAATCTTTACATTTTGCAATTAATAGATTTGTTTTGCTCATTGATGTGGTGTTTCATTATCATTTATGTCAATCAGTAATGAACATTTCAAAGAGTTAAGCCATATGTAGTATGTTTAGATTACTTGTTGCAACTCAGTACTTACTGATAAACTTTCATGGTGTAAGCATGCTTGGTGTAGGGGTAAAATCATAAAAACCATTGGTATGCTTCTCCGTAAAACTAGTGTGAAATATTGTTTCGTTCAGTTGGTTTTAACTAAATCAAATTTAAAATACTAACATTTTATAACCTATACTTTGTTACAGTTTGTTATGAGCAGTTTGTATGTCAAGATAAAAATGCATGAATTTTTACTTGAATTCAGTAATTTAATGTAAAAAAGGTGTAATCAACTCTAAAACAAATAACTCTAAAATTAGATGTTTCAGTTTTATAGTTTTTAGATAAACAGGTCTGTAAGTATTGACTAAGCAGACAGCAAGGATCAAATTACTGAATAGATTAAAATATTGATAAGATTAGGTAATAAAAAATGAATGTTCATTAGAAGGCAAAGGCATCAATATGCATACAATGTTTCTGCAGTTGGGTTACTAGCTATTGTAGCTAATAATTTTATTTTAGTTTTGATTTTTCGTAATTTATTTGTTATCACAGAGGTAATTGGAATAACAAATTAATTGATTTCACTTAATGTCACTGGTCAGCCAGAGATGGTGTTAATGCCTGCTTTCCTCCCAGTTCTATCTGGCATCTTGAGAACTTTGTTGCCCACAAATTCACTAGCTCTTTGATTGTGTATTCAATATCTGAAACCACGAAGCCTCACCAAGAAACCAATGAAGAATCAGAACCAAAGCAAAAGGCATCCAGAGGTGGATCCGAAAAGGAAGGTAACGAGATCTCTCAAATGAGTGAGTAGGCTTCTGCGGCCAGAGTCAGTAGCTACTTGGCTGCCCAGGAGATGCCTTAGGCACAGGTGCCAACATTTCGGCTGCCATTCTGCAACCTCCTTTAGGGTAAAATGCATTTTGCTTTCAGGAAGCTTCCAGAATGGCAGCCAAAACGTTGGCACCTGTGCCTAGGATGCGGCGCCTCCCGCACAGCCAAGTAGCTAAGATATCTCACAATTAATTATAAGAAGTTCACAATTAATTCAACAGCCTCCTACACTGATTCATAATAAAAAGTGAAGAGTATTCATTACTTCTGAGCATAGTCATTCCCATAATTCTTGGAAGGTCCTTTGGTTTTTTAAGTACACATTTATATTATATCAATTTTTATTATGTTTTTTTTTTTACAGACCAACGTTTCGAAGGTCATTGGTCTTCATCTTCAGGGTCTGAATTAAATTATAATAGTATGTTGAGAGTATTTTTTGATTTTGAAATAATATCTCTCGTGTTTTTTTATTCACAGCATTTAAAACATGAGTAAGGTATTATTTCTAAATCAAAAAATACTCACAACATATTACTATAATTTAATTCAGACCCTGAAGATGAAGGCCAATGACCTTCAAACCGTTGGTCTGTAAAAAAAACATAATAAAAATTTATATAATATAAATGTCTGCCTAAAAAACCAAAGGACCTTCCAAGAATTGCAAAAATATCAAAAAAGGCAGTCTTTAAGTAATATCAAGAAATTTAACCTTCTTTTAGAAAAATATATTTAAAAAAAGAAATAGTTATTCCTGCTTGGGCCAACATTTGTGAACTTGCAGGACCAAAACATCAATGCTGACAGAAAGAAATGAAGGTCATGTCCATAAAAGCTTTGTCCACGTGGCAATCTAAATATTGGATTTCGTTTTCTAAGAGGATGAGTGAGAATGTCCCACCAGAAGCACCACAATGAATTACACGTGTTGTTTTGCTGAGAGTAGACAGGAGAGAAGTGTAGGTGCTTTCTGCTAATTGCGCCTTGCAAGTTCTCCAGTGAATGTCCATTACTGGTAGCCCTCTCCTGGTGAGGAATTTAACCTGGAGCATGCCATCACAAAAGTCTGTCACCATAATTTTTGTTGTGTACGGAGCAGTTTTTTATTTTTTAGATGGTGGGACAATGCCTTTCCATGGATGCTTGCTTCATCTCCAGTATTACACGATGCATCTGTGTTTCATCCCTGTAACAATAGTATAGGGAATATCAGTCACAATGTGAGAGAACAGTAGGACCATCAGTGAGAACGAGAGAGAACAGTAGGAATATCACTCAGAATCATGATACCCAGTGATTTCCATCTCCTAAAGTCTTTGTAGAAGTACATGAGTGTTAGGCAATTTAATATAAATGGGTGGACATTCACTTTGCGTTGTGGATGCAGCTTCATGGACATGACCCTGATTTCTTCCATGTCAGTATTGATGCCATGGTCTATTGGTCCAACAAAATGTTTGGACAAGTAAGGTGACTCTACTCCAATTTAGTTATAGTGATTCCTAACGTTTGATCAGATGGACGCTGCTATTCAAGTGGCAGTTTTGTTACGACTTAATTTTTGGTATTGTTGCTCCCAATTGGATAACCGTGTCCCAGCTGATGAAACATCAGAAGTCACTATAAATTGAAGGTGTAATAAATATTGTTGTGCATTGTTGCTCAGCATTGTTGAGCAGGCAGTCTGAGGGTAGAGCTTCACTGGTGGAGGATTATTTTAAACTCTAGCTGGGTCAAAGCCAACCAGTCAGGAGGAGAATTCAAAAGTGTGCCAAGTGCTGTGTTCAGTATTTTTCCGTTTCTCTGATTAATCCTAGGTGAATGCCACAGCAGCAGCCTAACAAATGGTCCACAGACAGAACACAATCTTTTCTTCCTCATCCTTGTTCCCTAATCTCCTTATGCACACAAACACTGCACTACCACACGTGTCAGGAGCTTAGAGATTGTCCCAGTTTTGGTGGTGCCCCACTGTGGAAGGGAGAAAAACCTGTTCAAGCTAACCTGTAAGTTGGTGCAAGATCTCATGTTCCAGAGTGGGGAAGAACAGCAATCTCCCAGGACGTAACATATACTACACTTACGAGGCAAATAATGCAAGTTGTTCAAATTCCAAAATCCAAAGTTCACTCACTCGCTCATTAGTGCCTTCTGAATAAGTATCAGTATATCAGGCTTCAGAATAAATTGTGTCCATGAGAGTTCTTGTTACTTTACTTTTTGATCCACTTTGGTATGTGCATTTGTCATCATAATGATTTACCAAGACAGTTACTAATCTCCATGTTTCAGAGTCAATTGTTTCTGGCCTCATTGCTATCAATGCATTTTTACTTGCATCTTCTTTTTATAAATTACCTTTATTTGCGTTTTTTAAAACAGGATTGTTATGTTGCTTGTCAAACTCTGTTTCTAAGAACCTGAAAGAATTGTCTTTAAGGTTATCCATGCAATTTGATCATGTTTATTGAAAAACTCTGCACTGTAAAGTAAGGTATTGAAATGAAACAATAATTCAGAAAATTGAATTTTACTAGAAGCATACATGCATACCATTATTTTAGAGGAGAAAATGAGCTTTGCGTGTATTGTGTAAGATTTGTTGTTCATGTGTGCTGTGTAATGCAGTTGTCATTTTAATATTTTCTTTGCTGTCAACATTGATTGACTTTCTTGTTCGACAAGTAATTGACGAGTATTAAGAAGTTTATAGAACACTATTATAAATTCCATCTATTTGAAGATTGACAGATGTGCAGTGAGCTGTCACATAATGTAAATACATATACATAAAACTATTGTTGCATGATTATTCTAAGTATATTTGTTAATTGCAGTAGTGATTAATGCATTTTGTTTGTTTGGTGTTTTTTAGTAATAACGGACCGTAGTTGCCGCCTTCTTGCCTTGCGAGGGCTGCTTAAGAAACTTCCTGGGGTAAACTTTGAAGTTCTGAAATTCATTTTCCAACATTTTGTCAAGTACGTATAGTTTACAAAGAATTAGTCTTACTTTTTACCAATAATTTTCTTTATTAATCTTTTACAACTTTAAAAACAAATCTTGAATCATAATTTAAACATATTTTTACATTGTAGATAAAATATATTTATTTTGTGAATGAAACGATTGTATTTTCTCCAATCTCCTTACTTTTATTTTCCCCTCAACACAATAAAAAATTCTCAATCTCAATCGTGTAATCAAAAAGAAATCCATACTTTCAATATAAAAATAACTATTTTCCTCAATATTAGTAACAGGATCTCTTTAAAAGTATTGCCAAGCAGTAGGGCAATTTCATAACAATGACCCACTAATGAGGCTGGTCATTAAATCTGACCAAAGAATGGGAAACAGAGGCATTGTAAGTGTAGCAAGAAACATTGCAAAGGAAACTATGCGAGACATGGAGAATAACACAAGACACTGAACATCTCATTCCATTTAACATAGAAATGTGAACAGAAAAAATATTCAAGATATTGTGGAGGGACAAACTACTCAATTGACAATATCTCAAAAGAATGGGCAAGGTGCAATCAGTAAAGATAAATTATTTATGTGGCTTAAATGATGAAGGGGCAAAAACAACATGTAGCAAGTATTGTACCGCAGCTTCTGGGTCAATGGCCCCCATCTATATTAGGTTTTTCGTCCAGTTTCCCTGATTCATTGAGCAAATGCTGAGATGGCTCCTTGTTTTGCTTCTGGATATAAATATAACTTCAATATCTGTGCACGTCTTCTAGAATTCAGTGGGAAATATAGTTATTCAAATTATCGTTCTCCATGTCGCGTCCTTGACGAAGGACATGATGAGGGATAAGAGCCCAAAAGTATCTCTAATTTACCCTTAAAAATAGATTTTATTACACCTGAGCGAATATTTTATTAACAATCCTTGCATAAACCGCACATTTTCCTTTTGTATTCAAAATTCAAGTAGTATATGGCTGAGGGTAGGTAGGGATCACAGAATTTTGAAAACGTGCACAGAATTCACATCCAACCATAGCACGTCACGTACAGCTTTTAACTCTTTTTGACGTAAAATAATTAAACCATATGCTAGTTTTTCTGTCCTCAATAATACTTTTTTCTCTGATCATTTTTTGTTACCATTGTTTCTATAGCACTTCAATGCTATGCTGTCACCCTTGCTATTGCATAACACTAATTACACTAACACATTTGTTATTGTAACCTACCGGTCTGCGCGATTGCATGTTCACTAAAACATAAATGCATTTCAAATTACATTTAATTAAAAAATTAAGGTAAAGATGAGCATGCGAATGAATGATTTTTACAAAGATTATCATCAATTTTGATAAAGTTATCGTAATTGAAATTATCACAAGCAAAAAAAAGAAAAAACAATTAATTTGCCGCTGCAATAACCTGCTATATTGGTGGCATCTCGCTCTCGGCTTCCGTTTTTACAGTCTTGCCGCACCTCGGCGAGGAAAAGGAGCTGACGGGGACCCGATGACGGTCATTCACGAAAGGTCTTATAGTGTTGACGCGATGGCTTCGTTCCTCGTCGGCTGGGTGCCAGCGTTGAGAAGCGGGGCCGGCCCTTTCTCCTTCAGCCGGGCGAGGAAAAGGAGCTGACGGGGACCCGATTACGGTCATTCACGAAAGGTCTTATAGTGTTGACGCGATGGCTTCGTTCCTCGTCGGCTGGATGCCAGCGTTGAGAAGCGGGGCCGGCCCTTTCTCCTTCAGCCGGGCGAGGAAAAGGAGCTGACGGTGACCCGATTACGGTCATTCACGAAAGGTCTTATAGTGTTGACGCGATGGCTCCGTTGCTCGTAGGCTGGGTGGCAGCGAAGCCTGCACCGCAGCGGCGGCGTTGAGAAGCGGGGCGTCGAACGCCAGCGCGCGACCGTGGCGATGGCACTCACGTGGTGGTGATGGCATTCGCCCCCGAATCAGGCGAGAACGCCCTCAAGGGAGTCTCAAGCTATGTGCTGAGCGGTCTCTCTACACATGGTACGACGAACTCAAAGGATGGAGTTCCACGCACAAGTTTAGCGCCGAAATTAAACCACATAAATGCGTCTTTGAGACATCGACGTGTTGGCTCCAGATGCAAGCCACTGTGAGTGCATCTTAGAAGCCCAAAATCTATTGTACAAGTTCATCTACGGTACGCAAAGTCTTATGTGAGAATTTTGAAGTCACGCTCGAGGCACAAGTCAGACGTATGAACTCAGTAAAAGCTCGAATAGAAGTTAATTGCCAAGTGCCAGTTTTGAAGTTCGAGCTGGGAGTGTTTTTGGGGCCTCGCATGCCACAAAACGAAGGTGATTGTTTTGTCGTCCGTGATTGTTTAGAATGAGCTATCGGGAGCGGGAGCGGGGCCACCCTCGACCCAATGGTGCGCTAGTTCGTGTGGCACGTAAAAATTGCCGTTGCATTTTTGGTGCGAACGTTACTGCACGGCCCATGCGGGGGGGGGGGGTACGCCGCTGTCGGTGGAATGCAGAGCAGCTGGACCTCAATCTTTGAAATTATTCTTTGGCCGAAGAACTTCTGGCCGACGCGCGTGTGTGCATAGCGAATCGCTGGCCCCTACAATTTTCTTTTCTTTTTTTTTTTTTTTTTAATAATAATATTTATTGAGTCACAAATACAATTATAATTGTGTATGACGAGTCAAATATGTTGTATATGGAGGGAGTACAATTGCATGCATCTTCTTGGGTGCAGCGAGTGAAGTTACATTTATTGTCCAGATGCAAAACAAGGGGCCATCTCAGCATTTGCTCAAAGGACCAGGGAAAACGGACAAAAAACCTGATCAAGATGGGGTCTTTGGCCTAAAAACTATGCTACAATACTTGTTACAGATATATTAAGATATTACATAGTAGATAATTATTTTTAACAGCAAAGTAGATAAACATTTAACTTAATTTAATTTAAAATAATTTAACATTTCAAGATTTGTAGTTTCATTGTTCAAAATAACATTTACTTGGAATAATGATTTTGATTTTTTCGGTCGGTTTTTAATTTTAATGTTAAGTTTATGTTTAAATGTTAATGTTTAAGTTTAATGATTTTGATTTTTTCGGTTTCGGTTTTTCGATCGGTCGCTCTTTCGCACGGGTGTCCATTACAAATCGCGTAGTATTTCAGGGCATCACACCTCGCGCAAATGTAAAGAGAACTGCGCCCCGTCAACTACCCTTGTCCCCGTTTGCGAAAGGTGGCGCGAACGTTTTAATAGATGAGACAATATTTGACCGCTGGCGCTGGGCGGGGCGGGTCCGTCTTAAAAAGACAACAAAGCTGTTGCCTTTCGAAACTATTTCGCGGCGCCCCGTGCAGCGTGGCACGTGGTCGGCACCTCGGGCCTGAGTTGCAAAAAAGTCTCTGGTGGCCGGTTCTCTGAGCGGGTCGTAAAGTTTACGCCCGCGTGTCGGCGGCGGTTGGAGGGCGGTCGGAGGGGGAGAGGGGGTGGGCGAGGCGAATATTTTGATTATCAAAATGGCGGGTGGGGTTTATCATGTCCGTTCACGGAGGATTTGACGTTACATTACATTGTAATAATGTTTCATTATTAAATATAATTTAGATTTAAATTAAATGTCACTTTATTATCGAACATTATTGGTGTTAATAATATATAACATTGAAATGTCACATTTCCTCTCGTTTCCCGTGACTATCCGAACTTACTGTCGTATTTCGTATTCTTTTTCTAAATCGAATAAAGTAAATATTAAGATGTCGAGGATCGTCTTAGAATGCAACTGGATCTCTAGCATCTCAGATAATTTTGGGTCCAACCAAGAACACCGACGGGTGACAGCCAAATAGTAATCAGCGCGGTACACCCATGGACGAAAATAATTATGAAACGGATAACTGGTACTCGGCGTGAAATATCACTCTTAGCTGAGACATCTATACAAACGCACTCCTCTAAAGCTCAAAGAAAAATACACCACATACAAAAATACCGAATTCAAAATGACACAAGGCTAATGGTTGCTAAAAAGCTAAAAGAGAAAATCCAAGTATGGCCTGTACACATTAGCCGTTACAAACCTAAAGTAGATTTCCATGTTCAGAATCAGTTGTTTCAAGCAGACGCGAGGAGATTCTATAGCAATCTGACACGAACACCGAAGGGCAATGCTGCCCCTCTGTTGGCACATAGGCAGCCTAATTAATTCAAATTTGGCACTGCACTTGACATTCAAACATTTATAACAATTCTTTGGTGCTAATTAACAGCAAAGGGAATATACATTGCAAACATCCCGCGTTTGACCTTTCCCTAAAAACTGCGGGCTGACTTCCAGAGAGAAAGGGAATTCATTTTTCTTATGAAACTCTTTGGAAGGACTGAACTGTTGTGCATCATTCCAACTGTTGTGCTAAGCGTCCTTCGAAACATAAATTTGGAGCCATTTTTTTAAAATATCCGAGGTCCTTCATGTAAAGTACCCCCAAAATTAAAATATCGGTTTCAAATTCGGGAATATCAATTTTGGAGAAATGGTTTATGCGCTAGCGTTGTGCAAAGTCTAACGGACAGACACGTTTTGCCGTCAGTCGATTTTTCGGCATAAAGGACGCAGAAATCATGGATTCTGGCTAACCAATATTACAGGATTTGTTTTCTATATTTAGCAACTGGATTTATCCACTTTTTTGTTACCAGGGCCCGCCAATTAGAGATTTTGTGTCGAAAATTCCCCGTTTACCGGCGCATGATTACAATACATTTTCTTACGTTAGTAATTGCGAGAAAGTAAAAATAACATTAACTTCAAAAGATGTACCTTCATGTGATGTAAATATAATTTTTGTAAACATATTATTTATGTATTTAAAATATATTTTAATTTTTAAAATGTACATTTTAAAAATGTGCTTATTAGGTTGACATTTAAATTCATTGTAAAAAATACTCTTGTATTTCTACACTAATGTTTTATAGGTATGCTAAATTTCAAAGTGGACCACACATAAATATTTAAAAATATAATTTGCTCACCGGAGCACGTAGGCTGCCTGCCGAACTCGCTGCTCGAACTGCGGAGTGTCAATGACACCACGTATTGTGGCATCCAAACATAATCATGAAGCAACTGCGAGACTTATGGCATGTTATGAATCGCAGAAACACACATATGGCCTCAATTGGAACTCTTCTGACGAAATGACTTTCTGAAAAAGCGGACATTTAAGCTCATTTTTCAGAGAAAACTTTTGAGTTTTCGAGAAACTTTAGAACACATTTGAAGCACTTGTTTTAACAAATTCAATAATGTTTAGAAATTGTACATAATGTAAATATTAACAACATGAGAGAGTTGTCAAAAAACATGTTTTTTCTAATTTTAGAAAAAATAAAAGAATAAAGGAAAATGTCATGTATGTCATTTTATAGTGTCCATTTAGCACTGTAAAATTTTATCGAAAAAATTTGGAGCTGTTTTAATTTAAAATTAAAATTTTATCGAATCGTTTAAAATTTTATCGAAAAAATTTGGAGCCGCAAGAAAATCAGATAGTTTGGTGCATAATTTGGCGGCCGCGATGGTGTAACGATTAAGTAAAGCTGTCTGTTTCATGTTAGTAGATTTACTGCATGTAAAAGATCCTCAAATCCAAATGAAGCCTCTGAGCTAAATTCAAATTGCCAGATTCATCGCCTAAGTAATACTTTCTTTCTCCCTCAGTCGGTGAAAGTGTAGCGAAATTCGGACGGAAGAGCAAATGAAAAATAGCCCACAAATGCCCTTTCTTAGTGTCACCCTAGCAATATTTAGATATTGCTAAAACAAATCACGTATTAATGTGGTAATCTTATCTTATAAAAAACTTAATTTTCAGAGGCCAACTGGGCAATAAAATGTTCTACATGCCCTAATATGTAGGTGTCCCACCAACTGTGGGCCTCCGCTCAACAAGGCAGAATCATGGGTCTAGTAATATTCTGTATAGACATTGTTCATAATATTTTTAGTTTTTGAGAAATTTAATCAGCTTTCATTTTTTAAATGGAATGATATATTTTTCTCGCAAGCATGAAAAAAGGAATCCAATGATGTTTCATATGTTAGTCTTTTGTGAGAAATTTTAGTATAAAAGTAGTCTTTCCGACATGATTTTAAATTAAAAGGACAATATTTCCCCTTGTAACTGTCGCCTTTGGTAAAGGTAGTCTTTGTGGCCCCAAGCCTGTTAAGAACGACGGCGCCGCGAACCGAAGGCCACCTTCCCCAAAAGCGACAGTTGCAATGGATAAGGAAATAATGTCCGTTTAATTTAAAATCGCATGTCAGAAAGATTACTTTTATACTAAAATTTCTATCAAAACACTTACCATATGATACATCTTTGGATTCCTCTTTTTATGATCTATCCACTGCTGATGAGAAAAATATATAGTTCCATTTAAAAATTCGGTACAGTGGATATCGCCAGGCTGTGATAGTCGTGTGCTTCCTGTCGCCTTCCTAGAACTCAACGTGCTTTGTCCCACGTAATATGAAGTAACACCATGATTGAAACTGAAGATGCAATTGCGCATTGTCGCCGCCAGTTGTAGCCCACGCACAACTCCACCTTTGTTTCCGCAGTGTAACTGAGTGCCATAAGGTCATCCGTAAGATGCCATTCCCGGTCCCCTACCATCACCTCAGGGGAGATTTCTTTCAACATTTTTTTCAAACTGCCTAGCGTTGGAATTTGTGTCAGTGAGGCGATATATACTTTTCCAGGAGGGAATTAATTTTCAGGACGTTCACTATAGCCGAGGTTCAGGTTCACTATAACCGAGTTTTCCTATGCTTATGTGTAATGTAATAAAAATGGGACCAGTGAATTAAATTCACTATAAACGAGGGTTCATTACATTCGAGTTCACTGTAACCAGAATTGACTGTAATGCTGTACGAGCCATTTCACGTCAAATTACTCAAAAAAGAGCAAAATTGGACCAACATATTTTTAATTATTTTCTAATTTTTTCTAATACATGGATCAAATAAGTTAACAAGAGTATATATATATCTTTTTTTTTTCTCTCCCCCAAACTTTATTATTTTAGGAAATATTGCATAATGAAATTTGCTAAAAATGACATGCATCACCAAATTAAAATTATCACATATTTGATTACACCAATTATAGAAACTCCGTTCGAATTCCATTTTAAACTTAAAAGCATGTTTAATTTTTTTGAGGTTTTGCAAAATATTTAATTTCCTTAATTTTCTATTTTTATTTAAAATTAAATTTTGAAAATTGAATATTTTTGTAAACCTGATGAGATAAAAAATGTTTAAAAATGCCCTAGAGTATTGTTGATAACTCCAGAAAAAATCAATATGGGGTCTCAGTAACTTTAGAAAATATTGTTTTTATGAACCAGTCTGTAGTAGATTGCTGCAACAGACACATTTTTTGCGTTACTGGCTGTCGGTTTCTTGGGATGATGCAGTAATTTAAGTACTTCTTGAGGTGGTGCAACTTCATGATTGTATTTGGTTATGATAATGACGGATTCTTGTCTCGCTTTTTGACTGACATTTGGAAATTTTCTGATCCCTCACTTGTAATGTATGTACTCACTTAACTTGCAATTCTTGAACTTTCGTCTCAATGCACAGTTCTAATGCCATATCGAATTTGCTTTCAGGTCTGGACAAAATTCCATTTTCTTTAGCCAACTTTTTAGCCACTTTTATCATGTGTTCAGTTCCTATAAAGTGTCGTTTAACCTTATTGTATGTCCAACTTTAAACATTTTTGACTGCATAGGCCTATTTATATTATTTAAAGAATTGTGTTGAATAATTAGTTTTTCACCAATTTATGAGAAATGTCTATTGAATGTGTTTGCTACATCTTGTGGATTGTGCAGAACATTCCTTTTTGTAGTGAAGTTCAATGTTCTTAGTGGGGGTTTTGAGTATTTTTCCTAATGTTCCACATTCCTCTTGTTTTGTTTTGTACTGTGGCAATATGTTGATAATTTATTAAAAGTTTGGCCTGTTTAATTACTTCAAAATATTTATGTTTTGTAGTAAGCAATGGAGTCAGAACTGTTTCTGGTGAATGATTGTTTCGTGCATATTTCATTTCCTTTCAAATGATGTTTTGATTCCTTTTGTTATCCGTGATTTGTGGTGTTTGCTTTTTATTTTCTTCTGATTATATGATTTATGTGATCTTCTGATCCTATTTTCTAGTGATTGAGGGAAAACAGTGTTGAAATAACTTTGAAATATGTTTACGAACAAGTTAAATTTAGAATTTCTATTTGTTGCTTTTTACATCTCATCCCAGTTTTCTGAACTTATGAGAGAGTTAAATTTGTCTAAGTTTTCAAGAGAGAAGATTGGGGTTGCTCTATAAAGTTTTTCCTTAATAACTTCTATGTCCTTTTGAAGGTTGAGAATTTGCACTGTGTGGTCACTAAAGTCTGTGTTGAATGTAACAACTGAATAACAGCAATCATTTGTATATATTATTATTTGATCAATGGTGGTTCTACTTTTTTTTATAGATCTTCTGATAGGTTGTTTCATAATACTTTGTAAGTTGAAAGATTTAAGTAAACTTTTGAATAGTTCATTTGATTTTAACAGACAGTTTATATTGAAATCACTCTATGATATAATTTTATAGCTTCTGCATCTTTAAAGTTTACCAAAAACTTCAAGATTTTGAAAGATTTTCAAGTTATGCTTTCCTGAATTGTTTAGTAGTGAATTTATCTTTTATTAGTTTCATCCATTGATTGAAATGGGAACCCAAAATCTTGCTTTAAATACAAAAGAAATTTAAAAGTATAAAAAACAAAATTAAGATTACATATTATTGACAATTTTTTTCT
>BLKR01015002.1:0-132625 GCA_011170035.1 Teleogryllus occipitalis
GTTTCGATTCCTGGTGTGTCGGGTAGATTAATTTGGTGGTGATAAAGATAATTTTTGACCGCGATAAGTACCCCTCCTCCCCTATTTTCCGTTCGATCTGTTCTATAAGTGCTGTAACCTGGAATAAATAGTTTATTTTTTTTATTCAGGTGTGTTTCAGTTATGCATGCTACGTCAATTTTATGATGATGCAGAAAATGAATTAGTTCTGTTTTTTTATTATTGATGCTATTGGAATTCCAATTCAAGATGGATATATTATTAGTGGGTTGAGTTGACACCATTATTGCTTAGATAAGCGGTGACAGAGTGTTGAATGGTGCTGATGATGGTAGGGATTAAAGAATTTATGAAATTAATGATGCATGAGGTGATTGAGTTGATTATTGTGCTGATAATTGGACTGTTAGAGTCAGAATCATTTGGATGGGAAGAGGACTGGGAGAGGGTGTGAGAATTTTGTGAGTTGGATTGGATTCGATTTTTGGAGTTTGAGATGTGGGTGAAGTTTCGGAGAGTACTGGTTTGGGGTAATTTTGGGAAGTTTTCTGTAGATTGATTTGGAGGAGGGGGTGGGGGAGGGGTTTGAGAGTTTTGAGGGTTTTCATTTCTATTAGTTTTGTTGCGATCATTGTTTTTTCTTTCAAGGATTTCTTTAAAATAAGAACAGTTTGGATTTCGTATGTCCGCTCGATGATTTCCGTTGCAGTTCGCACAGAGAGGGGTTTTAGTTTTGTTGGGGCACGTCACAGAATAATGATTTCCGGCACAAAAAGCGCAATTGATAACATGATTACAGTTATTCTTCGTGTGACCGTAATCTAAACATCTCTGACACTGCAAGGGGCCTTGAGGTTTTCGACGTCTTTCTGTTTTCACCCGATGATTGCATATTTGAGTTATTTCTAAGATTGTTTCTATTGGTTCACTTCCGTTAAATTCGGCGGCCACAACAGGAACTGGATTATTGTCTTTTAGTAGTCTTGTAACTTTGGTGATTGATGGGTAGCGTTGTTTTAAATCTGAGAAGATTTCGGGTTCCGTAATTGACTGATGTATGTTTTTAAATACAACTGAATAGATGGGTCTTTAAACGAGTGAAAATTTCTCTGAGTTTGTATTAAATATTTGATTATGCAACGAAAGTCTGTAGATGTGTTGGCACTGATTTTAACCTTGTTGTTTTTGATATCTGCTACGAAATTTTGGGTAACATTAATTTTTAATTCCTTGATAAAGTTATTAACTTGTTCGATGCGGGCTACAAATATTGGTGGGATTCTATTTGATTCACTAATTTGATCTTGTTGATTATTTAGATACTCGAACCGTGTGTCCTCGGGCATGGAGTCTTTACTAGCAAGCAGATGAAATCTGTTATTCACTGGCACGTTATATTGAAGGTCACTATCATCAGCAGATGGATCACTGTAATTGCTGGATTCCGCACTTCTTTTTTTATTATGAAAATCATCAAGTTCACAGACTGACCTTTTTCTCACTGCTCCTGATGTTGAAGGTTGATGCTCCGTGCTGTTTGTAGCTCCTGTTGACTGAGTAACCTCCGCGTTTCCTTGAGTGTTGGTCAGGGGCGGGGCCATGCCGGGTTGTACGTCCATGGCTTCCTCTGATGGCGGAACTTGCAGCGTCGGATTTTCGTCACCGTTGGTGAAATTGTTGATGTCACTATTGTGAAGCGTTAGCAGGGCTTGACTAATAGCATGCCCTGTTGATGAGTTTGTGTCGCATGACAGATCGATCAATACTACTTATCGATGTCCATGTCCTCTTAAACAAATGGTCGATCAGCCATTTATGGCTTCATCTTGGCAACCATAAACGCTAGACGCCCATAACAAGTCGGGACTATAAGAAAACAACCCGATCAAGATCCGGCAAGAAAGTTTATGATAATTCACCCAGTAACTATTATCTACTGTGGCATTTACTTGGGAGGGCTCCGAACTTGCAACCTGAGTTCCGAATGGTTCGTAGCTTCTTCCTGAAGCGCATTCTCGTATTAACTGCTATATTTTTGTGCTTTTGTTCACCGCTCTTAATCCACACTAAAGTACACGGCATCGCACCAAGACAGCAGCGCGTCCGGGATCTCGGGCGGACGTCTGCGCGCTCCGCCAGTTGCCTGCTCTCGCGTCCCCTCCAAAAGAAGCACAACGCCCAGCCATGTGGTTGACACGAGCGAGTAACATCAATCAAACTTCATACTTAGCGGGCGGCTTTAGCAACATTAGAATTCAGAAAAGCGGTTCATAAAGAGAAGAACATAATTATATATTAGTAATGGGAGGATTGTTAATTTTATTACATTTTGTCTCCCAGATTTCGGAGATAGATGTGGAAAGGGCGTTGATTAAAATAAGGTTCTGCGGATTGGTGTATATCTACGTGGGATTGTGATCCGCCGGAAACTCTGGGTAGAATTTGAAAAATGTATGGGAAATGTTTGTGAATCATTTGAGGACGGGTTCAATGGCTAAGTTTTTTGGGAAGATTCTTATTATTCGCGTATTAAGGGGCGTTGTCTGCTATTCTGCGGCCCTTGTTTTGGAACATGAAGTTTTGCTAGTTGCCTGCCGTCAGGAATTCAGTCCATAGCACGCACGGATTGCGGCAGACAAAGTCGGCATTTAAGTCAACAAAGAAATGTCCGCTTGCTTGTGTGACCAACTACGAAGAGAAGCGCAATTTCTGCGACTTGTTTGTACAATTTGTAATAAACCGTCCGCCCAAAACCCCTTAAACATGCTACTAAGCGATTGCGAATGACGTATCAGTCCCGCACCAGATAGATATACGACGAAAAAACTGGAAGATCACAGGTCGTACGGGGTGAAAACCAGGGGCACATAACCAAGCAACCTGCAACACATTTAAACGTTGTGAATGACTTGGAAATGATGCGTCGTAGACCCTTAAACGGACACGCATATGGCGCATATGGTAATGTAAGTTTATAGGCTCTATCCCTAAACGGACACGAGTAATATTTCTTAAGCCGAATTCTTCAAAGTTATACCTTCATGAATCTTCTTTTATATTTTTGGAAATTTAGCTCTTCCGGGTAGCCCCATTCCACATTACTGGTGGACAGAAAAGAGAGCCTCGTAGTCTATGTAAAATTTAATTGAATAATAGTTGAATAGGGATTGAAATAATAGTTCTCTATAAATCGATCGTTACACGATAAAATTGAAGTGGATTGTGTGATTTGCTGTATAATTTAATAAACGCATAGCAATATTAGGACATTTACTAATGCACAATATTGGGCCTATAATGTTGCTCAGGGGTTAGTAGATACAGGTTGGTTTTCAGTAGAAAGCTATTTTCTCTTTTGAGACAAATTTACAAATGCGGAATATTCGCAAGGGTCCAGCTAGTTAATCGTAAAATGAGAAACTTAGAACTAAAAGTAAACATTTCAAGTTATCCATTTCAAATGGAAAAATTAAAATTATCCACATCAACGAGGAAATATATCGAGTTGTTACCATTTTGAAATGGTTATTTTATTAGAGCTGATAAATTCTGTACAGATTTAAAAGTAATTGCATTGTTATGCAAAGAATTAGGTGTTCTTGCCTTTGTACACGTCAGAGTTTTTTTGAAAACGTATAACTCAAACTAGTGCAACTAAAACAGCACATAATTTCTCGCATTATTTCTAAATTTGCAATTTTCAAAAATTCAGAGAGTTCAAAGAAAACGAGACTTGCCCCATTCTTTAAGCGTCCCTTGTTCTATCAATGAAAGAAAAATTTTAAAAAATAGAGTTTTTTTCTCTATATATTGCATTAACTTCAAGCAGAAATTGCGCGAAAACGACAAAAAGGTTTTCCAAAATATTGTACATGAACTTAGTCTATCATGACAACAGTAAAAATACGAATCCAATGATATACATATTACCGTATGTTAAATTAGCATGTTTTGAGTAATTTTGATTCTTTTTTTGCCGCTCGTGTTTAACGGATTTTTTGAACGCAAAACAGTCCACCACACTCGGGCAAGGCAAGCCGAGCACAAATATTTCCTATAATTTTCCTCTTGTATGTATAATAACGCAGTGAAATCTTGTTTTGACTTCTCTGTATTTTCCAAAATTTGCAAAAAAATTACATGGCAAAAGTATTCTTGAAATTTCCTCCGTAGATAAAATCTATTCTAAAAAATTATATCTTTAAAAAAGTTAATGTACAATTTTTTAAATAAAAGAATAATTTTCGTGTAATTTCTAATATAATGGAATTGATCAAAAAACTCAAAAATTGGTGAAAATGTTTTTTTTTTCATGGATAGAGCAAAGAACGCTTAAAATAGGGAGATCTCTTTTTCGTTAACTCCGTGGATTTTTGAAAATTCCAAAGTTTCGAAGTTATGTGAGAATGTATGTGTAATAACACTAGTTACTCATTCCCCCCCCCAAAACTAACGTGTATAAAATATTTTTAAAAAATCGGAGATTTTGTGATTTCATGGACTATAATTGAAATCTCATGGTTTATGTAATTTTTAGGCCAAAATAAGATCGGTAATACCTAGTTTAATGAATAATTATATACACTGATTTTATAAAAAAAAACAACTGCAATTGGTGAGGAAGATTTCAATAATTTTATTCACGTGAGGAATGAATGGTTCGCAGTGAAAATGTTCATGGAGTCACTGTGATCTGTCATCGCGTTCTTAACATCTGAAGATAGTAATTGAGTTTAGATCAAATGCGACTTCAAGATATGCATAACAATGTTATCATTAATGCGACAGATTTTACAATTTGATTAGATTAGATGTACATACGTGATGTCCTTTGTTTTTTTAATGTATTGGTAAACACGGAGAAAGCCATGACTGATTGATACTCTAAACAAAGTTTTAATAGGGACAGATGATTTGTAGAACGCTAAATCAACTTTTTAACTTTTCCTTTCAATTGAAGTTATTATTTAAATCTGAATTTTCCAACATTCCCCGGTCGATTTGGCTCGATTCAGGCAATGTGATTTTGAAAATCTTTCTTCAAAATTTGGGGGTACTTTACATGAAGTGCTCCGGGTATTTGCAAACTTTTCTCAAAAACGGCTTCAAATTTTTTCTTTGAATTTCTTGCAAAAATAGAGTAAAATTCACTTAAACAGGTGGCATAGGTCCGATTTTCACCGTTAACTCTAAATTTTCAAAAATTGAAAAATTTTGACTTTTTTCGGTGTCTTCCTGCAACTACAAAATTGAAGATAGAATTTTTTCTTCAAATGAAATCTGTTGTCCATAATTAATTCTTTCATTAGGGTCATATACATTGTTTGAAAGTTTTAGTAGTTTTCGCGCAATATCGCATGCAATATTTGCAATTTTAACAAATAACAAAAACAAAAATTTCTCAAAAACGGCTCCAAAATTTTTCTTTAAACGTTTGGTATGAATAGTGCTAAATGCACTCAATAAGATGACATAAACGCCATATTGCTCTATTCTGTTGTTTTTTGAAAAATTATAAAAAATATTTTTGACGTGACTTTAACGACGTTATTATTGATATTAGCGGCAATTTGTTCACATTCTATTTACAAGTACATGTGCTTTAAATAATGCCATAAAAACGTTTTTCGTAAACGCAAGTTTTCTGTTAAAATTAGCTCAAAATTCCGCATTTTCAGAAAGGCTCGAACGCCATTTTCTCAAAAATGCCTCAAACTTTTTCTTCAGTTTTTTCTCAACGGGTAGTAGTATTGCGCTGTTAAAATGACAAAGTTAATTATGCTGTTCTCTTTTGTTTTTTCAAAAATTACAGAAATGTATTTTTTTAAAAATATCTCTTATTCCGTTGATATGCTCATTTCCAACAATCTAGAAACACTATTGCATTTGCGAGCAAATGGCTTTGAATGAAGTTTTTCGAAAACTAAAAAATTTCCTTAGAAAAGGAGATTCAAATATCTCATTTACAGTAATGCTTAACCGCCATTAAAAACGGCTCCAAATTTTTCAATGAAAACTTCTATTTAGGACGAGGTTTTATGTCAAAAAAATGTACTTTGGGTGGCGATAGATGGCAGCTGGCAAGAGGATGTGGAAAGTCTGTAAAGCCAGTCTACATCAAAGAAATTAGAAAATTTTACTAAGAGAAAGTCTGTGACATTCTGTAGCACCACTAGTTTTAAGCATCATTTCCGTCTGTGGATAAAATGTAGTGAAAAAATTTGGAGCCTTTTCGAGGTAATGATTTTTCAGATATTGCATAATTTCAAGCAGAAATTACGTGAAAACTACTCGTTTTCAGGAATTTCAACGAATCTGAAATCTGCACCATTCTTTAAAGCGTTTTACGCTGCCCGAGGAGAAAGGTTTTGTGGAGCCATTTTTAGAAAAGTCTGAGGTTTCATATGAAATGCCTCCCAAAATATCCGTTTCAAATTCGCGGGACCTCGAACTCGCTCACGTCGATCGAGGTATATCGATTTTGAAGAAAATTGTCCGAACGGTTTACGCACAAAAGGAAACCACAAACGGACACACAGACGTTTCGCCGTCAATCAAGTTTTCGTTATCAACGACCCACAAACCTTGGAAACCGTGTGTTAGAACCGATTTCCCCAGCGTAATTACAATACTTTCTCCTTACTACTTACGTAGTAAGGCAAGAAAGTAACCTTTACCAGAGCAACTTTTTACTTCACACGTACAAAAATTCCACTAACTCGAAAACGGTGAGAGATATCAAAATCAAAGTACGGACATTTCTAAAAACAAAAAGTGTTATATCCTTTCATTTAAAATAAAAAGCGAAATGATTGGATATGGGGTTACAGAGATAATGTTGTTCTTCACCGTCATCTTTAATGGTGTTATAAGATACGCCCGCCCGCATTTAGTGGCTCCGTCTACGTTCGCGTATAGTACAGTGTAACAATTAAGAATCAAAAGAGAAACGGCGCTCAAAAGCTTTTGCATACACGTGCGTCACCACGACCTGGTCTTAGGGATGAAATTGATATCTGTGGTAAAGAAAGGTACTACAACAGCATATACTTTCTCCATTATTTCTAATGGAGAAAGTATGTGCTTCTAATTCCATTATTTCCAATGACAATTATAAAAAATTCAGAAAGATTCACGATCGAAAATCTTTATCTTCAATATTGCAGTAGTGAGGAGATAAATAAAAAATACCAACTTTTGTAATATGAAACATTCAGCAGTAACCGTTAAATTCGGTCCTAAGTCATCTTTATTAGCGTATTTAACTCAAATCTTTCAACAGCAAAAAATTGACGCAAAATTTGGAGCCATTTTTGAGAAAATTTTGAAAATGTCCCACGTATTTCTTGTAAAGTACCTGCAAATTTTAAAGATTGTTTCTCAAGCAAAAGTTCGAGTCGTGCCAGTTTGACTAAGGAATATTTATTTTGTAAACGAAGAGTTTAGGCGCTAATGCTGTTCACAGATGGTCAGACGGACGAGTGGATGTTTAAAAAATGGTACCAAGGACCCACAATTCGTAAAATCTCTGTATGTGTTAGGTGAAGTAATTAACTTCATATTGGAACAGTATTTATACGCTTTTTTCATATCAGGGAGTAACAATACGAGTTTTCTTGTCAAAAATCGCCCATTTTTGCCGCAGCATTACATAACTTTATCATCATCATCCTATGACCTCATAATTCATAATTCAAGGCCTAACAATCTTGTTTCACCGAGGGATACAGCTGAAAAGCTGATCCCCATAGTTACACACGTTAATCGTGTAGCGTGATTAGAAATGGCCGATATACATAATAATAATAATAATAATAATAATAATAATAATAATAATAATAATAATAATAATAATAGCAATAATAACAATAATAATAAAAGTGACTATTTATGTAGCGAGACTTGTGCCGTCCGGTCCGTTCTTTTGCTTAACCACGTAATACTTCAATTAATAGATAAAAATTGAACAATAAAGCGTTATTCAATGATACATTTAGTAAAAAATATACAATTTACAGATGTCTTGCCACAAATTTCTAACAAATGAACAAAGATCCCACTATAAGTTTTGTGACGTCTGCTGAAAACTATCCACATTTTAAAATGTAAATCAGTAGAAAACCTATAGAAATTTTAAAATGTACATCAGTAGTTGAAAAGCTCTTGGTACAGGCCAATAGGTATGATTAGGGACAGATTTTGACGATCTAAAATATCGCCTAAAATGATCAATAAAATGCTCTTTAAATGTTTTAAAAATGCTCTAAAAGCCCAGAAAAAGACGTAAAAAATGTTATCGAAAACAGTCCGTATTAACAACTCAAGCTCTTGGACACGTTGCTGATGTAATCGAAGCTGCTTCTATTCCTTCAAGAGCACTGAGCTTGCACACTTATGGTTTGGACTGTTCTTTTCCAGGAAACCTCGGTCTTTAGTTATTCCACATCGTCCGAACCGACAATGGCGCTGATAGGCGTCACAAGAACCTTAGATTACACACAACGGTTGACTTTACACTTTTTTTAAGAGAAGAAATGGAATAAGCTACTCAGCAATTCTGTGGAGAACATTTGTTGCATCTCGTAAATATTATTTGAAGCAAGTACCATTAAAATATTACAATCAATGAAATCAGCGAAAATGCATTAAAAATGAAAAAAGGTAAGGACTTATTAATCAAAATCGACGAAAAATACAAAAACGAAAATGTATAAAATGGGTCATTTCTTTTGCCACAATATAAAACGAATTTCTATACGGCATTGTTCTAAAGTGAAAAGGAAAAATAATATATTTAATTAAAACCCGCTTCCCAGTTATAAGGTACAAAATGTTTTTTATTGTATTCCGATTGTGTCATTTCAATTCGCTCGTTGTGGATGTAAACCATTTAAGAAAACGTGAAAAAATATAGGCGTTTTATGTCAAATTCATTATTTAAAATGTGAATATGACGACAAAAAACAGATATATTGTATTAATGAATATGTTCTGAAACGATTGCTTACGACATTTCCGTATAGTTTGGGAATATTACGGAACGTCACGTTAGTATTCCCTGATTTTACCATGTCATCAAATTGTTCAACATCTTTTGTTCATCAACGTAAAGTAGCATGTTTACCAGAAACAGCATATTAACTACAAGTTGTTATAATCTTTCAAAATCAGGCTTTATTAATCAAAGAACAAAGATATATAACAGAAGCGTTTGTCCTGTTATTTAGTAACATTACATATTAATGCACATGTGCTTCTGCACTTTAAGTTGGAGAACGTAAGCCCTTTCACACCTATACACCTTTTTGAAAGGCCATTAACGGAGAATTTTAAGTAATCAAAAAATATTTGAAATAACTTGGGAGGCTCGAAAGACGCAGCAATCTACGGATAGATTGGCACGTCCAGATTCTGAAGATTTTCTGTGGAAAATCCAATACGCGATGGGGGTGGAGAAACGCCGTTGGACCCGCCGTGCACAATCAAGAACGCTCTTCTACAAGGTTCTGCAAGGCTTCAGCTAGGCCGCGCACAGTACTTGAACTCACCTGAGTTCATTTGCCCAAGCCGAGAGGGCGTGGGTGGGGGTTCGCTTCTTGCGCGGCATTGAGGGATTGATCCTTGATTTTTACTGTTCCGTTGGCAGTTTAAAGTTGGACAAAATCTAGTTTATTCAAGCCTGGCAGTGCCACTCATTCTGGAAGAGCCAGGGAAGGATAGACGCAGGAATTCACCGACGGGGAAATGTAATTTATTTGCAATATCTTTTTTAATAAACACTACCAATGAACCCTCTCCCCGTCACGAACGATATAATATGTTAAAGAAGCTGCATCGGCCGAGCTGGTGCGCGAGCGGGTGCGCGAGCGGGTGCGCGAATGTGTGCGTGAGCGATGCGCGTTCTGTTCCAGAAGACGTTGGACGCCAACCGCTATGCCACCAAGAAGACGATTGCTCAGGGCATGCTGGACATCGCCCTGCTCACTGCCAACGCCAGCCAGCTCAAGTACATCCTGCAGGTCGGCAAGGAGCACGAGTTCTACACGCTTATGGTGACGCTTATCTCCGTGTCCATCATCCTACAGGTACGCCCCCCCCCCCCCCGCGCACGCGCCACGCCACGGCACACCGCAGCCTCGGCTCACTGGGACGACGATCCTTCCATGACCGTATTAAGCCCATTACATACATTATCTTTTTCTTCCAGACCCTCTTATGCTCCGTCACTTGTACAGTAGGTCTCCCTGTAATTGTACTTACTGATCGTATGCTAATACAAAGCCTGCTAGTATGCCTAACAGCCGCGGCACTTGGCAGATTCTCATGGCAGTTAGCAAACGGACGAAGTTTCATATTCGGCCGCTGGAGCGTTGGTCGCCGACCATTAGCGAGACCTCCGGACCGCTTTAATACATAGGGAAATGCCCACACTTCGGCCAATTTGGGTCACTTACAGTGATATGAGGCATTGCAAACTCGCGTTGATGTTAATACTAAAGAATATTAAAATTAAAATTATATATCTCTGTGCAGTTTTCTTAAAAGAAACTGTGAAGTGAATACTTCCAATTAACCTTCAAATGGCTTGCGTGAAATCTATCTGGTTAGTGTGGCAGCAGTAATTCTTTTGGACATATAAAATACAATATTTATTCTTAATTATTTCTGATATTTATCTCTATTTTCAGGTGTTTATAGAGAACTATAATGCATATAATGTCTTTAAACTTTTTCAAGACAATGGATGAAAACGAAAAAAGACAAAGAATTATTTTATCGGTTTTTATACGATCTATTGATGTTTTTTCAAACTGTATTGTTTCTTTAACATATATTATACGCTCAAAAACGTACAAACTAAAACAGAGAAATATTGTTGAAAAAATTTGCTAAATAACTGGCAGAATCTAGTTCTAAAACGGACGACGGACGCTGATATAAATAAATACTGACGCTGCTATAACTAACATCGAGGAAAATTCA
Organism: Teleogryllus occipitalis; assembly: GCA_011170035.1. Lineage (NCBI taxonomy): Eukaryota > Metazoa > Arthropoda > Insecta > Orthoptera > Gryllidae > Teleogryllus > Teleogryllus occipitalis. The sequence goes on from BLKR01015002.1 coordinate 10,984, forward strand.
CTTATCAAAAAACACTCCAAATAACCATTGTCCAGGCAAAAACGTTATCACCTAGAGATAGGATCAGGAAGTTACTTAGAATAGCGAAATTCGTATTGGCGCTGTCATGGACGTACAAGAAAAACTATCAGAGATTTTCGATTTTTCAAACTAACAGATTTTCGATGAGGGGCCGTCCATACATTACGTAACGCAAATTTGAAGTTTTTTCAATACCTCCTTTCCTCCCTGTAACGCACCTGCAACGCGCGCTTGATCCCTCTCATGCCGACTTTACACTAGCAAGAGGTTTCCGCAATATCTTTCAGCAATGTGTTGCTATTTCTTGCGGTCATCTTTGCACTAGAAAGAGCAAGACGTGGCAATATGTTGTCAGAAAGATGAGAGGAAGATCTCGTTTTGTTCCCGAAGATCGTTTAACATTAGAACTTTTTGTTGCCGTGTTTGGTGACGTCACGAGGAAAATGGCGCGTGAACTTAAGTGAGGTTACTCATTTTCCGTCATGGCTAGTAGAAGAGAGAAGATGCGAGTCGTGGTCGCACTTATTGTACTCGAAGAGATAAAGAAGCGCCGTTTTGTGAGGACGTGTGACTATTTTAAGACGAACGAGGCTGATCTTGAGTTTACGGTGCACCTTAGCCTAGGCTTCCTCAATTACTGTGCCTTGACGTGATCCGATTATCTTCCAATTTCTAAGAAAGGAAAAGGGGGCTTGTGCAAATTCGGTACAGGAGCCTCAATATGTTTCATAAAACAAAATATTTTTGTGAACATCGATTCACGTGGGAGCAAAGAAATTTTCTTTTTAAAAATAGTGCAATTATTGTTTCACTAAAAAGTTTTCAAATATCCATTACCTACTGTTGATGTATTAATTTTAAAATTGATTTTGATTAGATATCTTGACTTTTAACGTCAAAAATAATGATTAGGGAGTATCTATTGCTAAACCAAAATTTGAGCCATTAGAGAGTAATATTTATTACTACTTCTTTTATTTTATTAAACCATTTTCATACACCCATTTTACGAAAAAACGCATACAAAAATGCAAAATAATACGTTTATGTACTGCCTTTACCGTACTTCCTGCGCATGTAACCGTGGTCATCATTGGCGTCTGCCAGCAATATCTTGTTCAGACGTCAATCCAATTCGTCTCAGCAACAGCCGGAAATATCTTTCGGAAGACGGAAACACACGAGTTTATATTACGACCGGAATATCTAGCAAGAAATATTGCCAACATCAGAAATATTTATTGTCACAATGTTTACATTGGCAACTTTTCTTGCGAAATAATATTTCTCGCCATTGCCTTGCAAGTGTAAAGCCATCTTAATAATTACGTAACACTTGCGGCAATATTCCCCATTTACAATACGTAAAAATCAATTATAAAGCCGAAACTGAGTTATATTAATTGTAGTATTATGTATTAAAAATTATGATAATGAAAGTTAGAAATAGTTGGCAAAACGGACTGCATGTAACGATAAGACTGAGGACAATTTTTGAATGAAGGACGAGTAGACAAGAAAAATGCTGACAAGCCGCGCAGACGCCGTTGTGAATAACGCATGGGCCCCGAGTCTACTGCACTAATTTAATTGGATTCCAGAATATACTACAATACATCATTGATGAAAAAAATAATTACATTTATTGTAACAATTTATATATCATAACTTTTTAAACTTATTTGCTTCATTTAATTTGTTAATATGTTAATGTTTTAGTACACGACTGAATAAAAAGATTCTTTCCAGCAAATGTGGAAAATTTTAAAAAGAAATATCAGCATGACGCAACACTGAAGTAAGACACCCCTATTCCTATGCAACGCAGCGTAACGCTGCCTCACCCCCCTCTTCAGCGTTACGTAATTTTTGAACGACCCCCAAGAGCGACTGCAGTACAATATAGAAATTATTTCTGATCCTTTGCGTAGGCCGCTTCCAAATTCCACAACAATCAGAGAGCAATATATCAGACAAATGAAAATCAACAATCAGATAACATTTCGTGTTGACATTTCAGACAACATTCCCCAGTGACGTTTTCGAGAAAATATATCACCTTTTGATTGCTAGGTGTTGTAGTACGAGAAACATCCCAAAACTGTCTCAAGACGATCATTCCCAGTACTAGAACCAGCGTCTTCTCCTTGAACGTAAACAGAAATTGTTTGTGTCATTTGTGAGTTTTTTTTAAAAATTTGTATCGAATTTTGAAAATAAACTGAATTGTAAGGTAGTCAAGGTGAGAATTATATATTTTATTAACCCTTTATCAGAAATATTAATAAAATATGTTAATATTTTTTACTATGAGAAGATAATTAGCATCTATAGTTCTTTTACGTGTTCAACAAATCAGTCTCATATTTAAATAGCTCTGAAGGTTATCGGTGAAAGAGCAATTTATTGTGAAAGCTGTACCAAAATTTCCAAGGTTTGTTGGGAAAAGATACCTTCACAAAATCTATTAAGCAAGCTTTGCAAAGAAGCATTTTCCTTCCGTGTGACGAGAGCGCTGTTCATTTAATAACGATCATTGACATAATTTGGGAACATTTTGTATTAGTGATCATGAAGAACATTGCTGCTGTCACTAATAAAGTAATTGGGAGTCCTAAATACTTGAATTTAAAGTCTCTAAGTCGAAACGTTCAGTGTTAGTAATGCCGATCTCCGTATATTTGCATGCAGCAACCGATCAAGGAATGGTCTGTGCGTCGTGGTCAGTAGCGGAACTTTTAGATATAACAAGACTGAGGGAGGAGTGCCTGCGTTTTCACGCATAGTAGCGGGCTATGGCTAATATAACAGTACAACATATCCTTGTCAATACAAACCATTCGCATTTAACTTTATTACTGAACAGAGAGGTACAGCCATGCAATTCAGTCCCAAAGAATATCAATTATTTAGTTTAATTTTATAAACAGATACAGATTATCCACGTTTTTGAATAGGTGGGGTAGTATCGAGATGCGCCGACCCAGCAAAATTGTAATAGAATGTTGAAGATCTCATCCTGCAAATTACGGTGAGAGAAACGTTTCCTTGAGGTCAAAGGCCTCAAATTTCTTGGTTTAAAGGTCCTAGAACGCTGCGTTATAGGAACTGTATATTTTTCTTACTAACAATGGGGACATCATAAAAAGAGGAATACAATGATGTATCATTTGCTAATGTTTTGACAGTAGTTTGACTATAAAATAATACTTTCTGACATGTGATTTTAACAACATTATTTCCTCTAGTAACCCTTGCAACTGTCGCCTTTGGGGAAGATTGCCTTCGCTTCCCGGCGCCGCCGTCCGTAACAGGCTCGGCGCCGCGAGGACTACCTTCCCCAAAGGGACAGTTGCAAGAGGAATATTGTCCGTTTGATTTAAAATCGACTAGTATACCTTAACCTTCCAAACTCATAACATTTGAGAAGAATTCCATAATTAATTCATTGAATTTAATAGCTTCCCTAATTTCGATATACCAAGACGGATTCCTTTTATAATTTTTCAAGAAGTATATCAAACCATCGAAAACTTACCGGCAAGAAAATCACCAGGTCATAATCGCATCAATTCCATTGTTTTGAAAAATGTCCCCAAAAGCCGCATAGAATTTCTAACCAATATATAAATATATATATATATATATATATATATATATATATATATATATATATATATATATATATATATATATAAACTCGGTGCGACGGACAGGATATTTTCCCATTTCTTGGAAACTTTCCGTAATTCTATACCAAAACCAAACAAAAACCTTGCCAACCCTACTAACAACAGACCCTTTTCTCCCAAAGTCATTGCAAAAGTCTCCAATTACCACGTCTAACCGAAAATATCCATGAAGCTTTTGATGCTGGCCATCATTTTATAGCAGTCTTCCTCGATGTCCCTCAAGCGTTCGATAGGGTCTGGTACGAAGGGATAATATACAAACTCAGGAAACTAGCTATACCGACATATTTAATCAACACCATATCCAATTTCATTAAAGATCACACATTTATTGTGCAAGTGAACTCAACCCTCTCTTCACCACGAAGAAGTTCAGCAGGTGTTACACAACGTTCCCCGTTGTCGCCAGTTCTGTTCAATATTTACATTTCAGACATTCCAACGCACACTAATATACACACTGCCCTTCTGCAGATGAAACTATCATTTTTTTACCCCGATCAGTATCTCAATACTACAAGGAACATAATTCAGGGACACCTCACGACCATTAAAACATGATGTAGAAAGTGGAAAATTAAGATAAACATCACAATAAGATGAGCATCACAAGAAAAGTAACATTAATTTTAACAATGATACATAATGCATTATTTACCATTTGGATTGTATAAATGTGTATAAACAACCTGTAACAAGTATTGTACTGCAGCCTCCGGGTCAATGACCCCCATCTCGATCAGGTTTTTCGTCCAGTTTCCCTGATCCATTGAGCAAATGCTGAGATGGCCTTGTTTTGCTTCTGGACATAAATGTAACTTCATTATCTGTGCACGTCTTTTAGAATTCATTGGGAAATATAGTTATTCAAATTATCGTTTCCATGTTGTTGTGACAGGAAGTATTATTCCTTGACGAAGGACATCATGAATAAGAGCCCAAAATTTATTGCTTATTTATCCTTGAAAATATATTTTATTACATGAGAGCTTTTTTTATTTTAATTTTCAAAATTCATGTAGTATATGACTTAGTGTAGGGATCACAGAATTTTGAAAATGTGCACAGAATTCACTTCTCCCCATAGCACGTCATACGCAGTTTCAACTGTTTTTTGACGTAAAATAAATAAATAAATAAATAAATAAATAAAAACCAAAGTAAATCCGCTTCGAAGTTTTCACCCTATGATTTCCAGCCTTCCCATTCAAATTAGACTCGATGTTAATACCATGGTGTTCCACAACCGCCCCTGTCCGTTCTCTGGGCGTCCTAATGGATACCAAATTGACATGGAAAGACTACGTCACCTCCAAGGTAAACGAAGAAAATAGACGCTTAGGTGTTCTTCGACCAGCAATTAATCGTCACTCCACATTAAAGCTCCATTCTGCTCTCCTATATAAAACCGTTTTACATCCGTTACTCACGTACGCTTGTCCTGTCTGGTGAATTTCTTCCGTTACAACAATTAAGAAAATTCAAATCCTCAAAAATAATGTCCACTGAACTGCAGTTAACGCTCCTTGGTATATAAGCAACACAAATTTCCATAAGAAACTCACCATTGAGCCCGTCCTAACATTCATCACCAAACTTTCCCATACATTCTTTCAAAATCTACCCTCAGTTACCGGTGCATCTCATTACAATGCAGGTAAAGAGCATCCCGTATAACTTCGTCTACGCAACCGCCTCCCCTTTCACATCTTCCTCCGTAATCTGGCTGATATTAGAGAATTAAATAATCATCCCATCAACTGTCAACAATATGTTTTCCTCCACTTTAATATCCGCACTGCTTCATTCTATGCATCTTTGTACTAAAATTTCTAACAAAATACTAACGTATGATACATCATTGGATTCCTCATTTAATGCTGGGGAGAAAAATATATAATTTCGTATAAAAAATCAAAGATAATTAAATTTCTCAAAAACTAAAAGTATTACGAACAATGTCTATACACAATATTACTTGCCCCCATGATTCTGCATTGTTGAGCGAAATCTACATGTCGATATCGCAAACCGTTTATAAGGTATGAGGGTGGCCCACAGTCGGTGGGACACCATATACATACATACATTCATATATATATATATATATATATATATATATATATATATATATATATATATATATATATATACATATATATATATATATATATACACATATATACATATATATACATACATACTTACATTCATACACACCCACACAGTCACTCCCAAAACTATTATGACACCTCTAATTTCAAGAACTTTCGTCCAAATGTTTTTACACAAATCATTATTATATTTTAATTCAGCATAATTTAGGTAAATCTGAGTTAGCCAGGAAAATAAGGAAAACGACTTCTTTAAAAAGTATCCCTACGAAGTAAAATTACCTTTTAATCATCAGTTATACAAATCAGTAGGCCTCCAAACAATTCGGATAGAGTGCGACTGAACTGAAATATCAGTCTTATTAATTAAAACGGAAGGTTCACTTCGAATTTCAGACATTCAGATTTATTTATTCTGGTACTTCATTGTGATTAAATTTATTAACATTGCAGTTTTGTGTGATGTGTCGTTTCGGCTATACCTTATAGCCATCATCAGACATATGGTTTACAAATTTACATTTAAAAAAATCTGTTGTGTAAGTTTTTACTACATTTTAATGTTCATATATAACTTGGCGGAAGCTTACCTCATCTTGTCTGGTCCAGAATCTTTACTTACCCGAAATACTGAAATAATATTTGCCTGATGTTATATTATTATGAAATATTACTGATATTATACTGAATAATGATATTATACTGAAATATTACTTAACCATAATTATTGAAATAATATAGGAGAGGATTATTGAGTAAATTTTGGAATATGCTTCATTGTCATTGAAGGCGATATCAATTGTTATGTTTCAAATGTACAAATTAGTAATTAACCCATGGATTAGTAATTTAGTAGTACAAATTAGTAATTAACCCAGGACAACATGGATAAGAGCCCAAAATTTATTGCTTATTTATCCTTGAAAATAGATTTTATTACATGGGAGTGTTTTTTTAAATTCAAAATTCAAGTAGTAAATGACTTAGTGTAGGGATCATAGAAGTTAGAAAATGTTCACACAATTCACTCTTCCGGATGGCACGTCATACGCAGTTTTAACTGTTTTTTGACGTAAAATAAATAAATAAATAAACCCATAGTGGAGCATAAACAATGCACGGACTTGAAATTTTGAATTCGACGCGTTCCATGTGATTTGTACAATTTAATGTACGAAAATACAAATTAAAAAAAATTCGGGAATATTCGAGGTTTTGAATGACCTATCATTTTCATGCATCGATAATTAGAATGTTCCACCTCAAAAAATAAAAAAAATGCAGCGTTACCTTTTTCGCTCGTAACTCTGCAACTCGAATCCGTGGAACTTCCGAATTTGATAGATTCTCCTGCACTTTCTATACACATATTCACGCACGTCCTTCTTTCTTTCCAAGTCCGATGTACGAAATAACCTATTCTTGCAACTTCCTACTAGCAAATTTGATTGCAGAAAATGTGCACAATGCACTCCTCAAAAACCATAATTGCACATCCTCAAAAATCAAAACAGCCGGTTGAAACTCCCAAAGCCTCGAGATCTATTAGATCGATCGGGGACTATCAATTTTGGAGAAAATCGGCTTAAAGGATTAGGCGCTAGAGTTGACCACAGACGGACGGGCAGACAGTTGTGCCGTCAATCGATTTTTCCGAATCAAGGAAACATTCTGGCTACACCACGTATTACTGTCCAGATTCTTTTCATGTTTTACACAGTTAGCATGTTCAAAGGTCGTGCTTTTCAGGTCGTGCTTCAAAGGTTGTGCTTCAAAGGTCGTGCTTCAAAGGTCATTTGCTACCGGTTCTATCAAAGTCGAATACTTTGCTAACTGGACTCACAGAAATTCAGTTTTTTATAGCGACTGAATGTAGATGGAAAGCAGTTTTTCCGGTAGTAGCTGTCAAATGAGAAACAATTTGTAATCACGATTTGATTGCTGTCGCAACAAACGCCACGGTTTCCATTTCAGAATAACTACCTATCGTTTGAGTAACACAAGTTTAATTTCTGTGCTCCTGAACGCTTCCAAATTATGGGGAATTAAACCGAAAGAAAGCATTTTTTGTCGTTTAAGAACCCCCTCACTTCCATAAATCCACGATTTCGATCGGGTTTGAACACGCGAACTTGAGTACAACAGTCCGACATACTCACTCAACAGTCCACCTCCGAAGCCACATCATTGCGTTTTCTTGTTGGAAGCCCAAATGTTGGCTACGGCGTTTTGCTGAGAAACGCCTCGTTAGTGCACAGCAGTTTATCAACGAGTTCATCTCTTCTATAATATCCAGAAACTTGTGCTTTTTCGTGAGTAGACTCTCCAAAGGTAGTTCCAATTATTGCCGAACAAAAATTGACATGTTTCGGGTACACACAAAGGAAAACGAACACTTGTGAATTGACGGAGTTGGGGTGCAAATGACGACACATCTGAATCGCCCGCCTTGTGATCGCGTCAGATGTTAAGCTTAGGACCTTGGCCCGGCAGCCACCCGCCGGAATTGCTGGGCACTCACTGTTCGCAATGACTGATGGCCTCCCGAGTCTCATACTGCTTGCAGTCTTATAAAGCGCGTACTGTTGTGTTTACATATACGCTGCGATGAAATCGATAACTTACAACAAAAAACAAAATTATCCAGAAATCTATGTTTCTGTTGTCAACATTATTAAGGAATTGTCTATTGCAGCTAATATGAACACGCTTGGTGTGTTTCTTCATCTGAAATGACTCACCGGGTGTACAAAGAGAAATTCGACTCTTCTGAGTGGAAAATGAAAGCGCTGACTCATCGATCTGGATCATTCTCGGAGGCCGCGGGGGTCACCCTCCGCTCCTGCGACCCTCCCTCAGAGACCTTCAACACTTATTGGGCGACTCTTATCCGGCTCCACGCAAGTCCATTAAGGCGATCGTTAATCGACTTTACAAGAAAACTATAACTTTTTTCTTATTTAAGTTCGCTTTTCAACTACTAAAGTCATTTAGCTCCCACTGTAACATTGGAGTAACGGCGGAGGAACTCATTTACGAACACACACAAACATCCATGCCCCAAGCGGGATTCGAACCCGCGACCCTTCAGGCACGACGCAATTACGGCTCTTCAGCCTTAGCGACCTCGGATATTTAGGCCGAGGTCGCTAAGATCCGTAACCTTAATTTTGCAATACATTTTTAATTACTTGTGTATTTGTTTCAGCTCCAATATCCCACGTCATCTTGTTTGCAATGACACTACTTTCCCCACTCTAATGCAAACGCGGGCAAAGAAATACGTAAACAGCGTTGTGTCTGGTTGGACGAAATCGACAGAATACAGTTAGTGAGGGACGAGAGCATGAATGAAACTACTGTGGCTTCGATGTTAGAGAAAATACATTATTCAAGCCAATAATATGTCAAAGTCATACGAATTGAAAACTTTTAAACATGGGCAAATCGTTCGCCAGACTTCCGCGGGACTGAGTAGCTCTAGAACACAAATAAAATAGCTATAGACTCATAAATAATCTATTATCAATTTGGCTTGCTGAAAAAAAATGAAAGCCCCTGTAGTAGTCGTTTCTGATTGACCTCATAAAAAGTCCGGTGTCTCAGAAGAAGGGAAATGTGTCATCAGATGATATAATAGTCAACATATGAATTGTGCGAGGGAAGGTTTTGAAAGAAAGTGTTAGTTTCTCGTAGTATTACCCAGTTAGCGACTGCGTCCACATTTGAAATTGGAGAAAAATAATGTGAATAATAATTGTTTTCCAAGATCTAGATTCGATTTCCGGTCGGGATGACTAAAACTTTGCAACATTTGAAGTATTAAATGTTCCTATTACACAGTAATAAGTTCACATTATGAATAACATTTACTGTATTTCGTATTTCGGACGCAACTAATGATTCCAATTAGCGAAAACGTTGCTGACAATGACTTTTAATATCTTTCATATTTATAAAATAATGTAGCCAAATGCCAAATATTCGCTTTTGTGAGATGAGTTATGAGACTGGCGCCCAACGGAGTTTTCGGTAGCTTTCCTTGTCAACCTCGGAAGAGGGCAACGAGAGACGCAGCGCTCCAAGCAAATCTTGCAAATCATTTGCGGCTGCACTTGAACCTCGTTTCAGTACAACCTCACCCGGGAATTTTCATTGAATTCTTGGCGTGCTTATGAAATCTAACACGCGAAAACAGGAGCCATGCTATTTTTAGGCCCGTCTGGCTCGCCGGGTTCACTTGCCGTTCCTTTTCCAGCCTCATTTGCATTGCAAATGGCCCGGGGCCCCGGGCGACTCCCGAGGCTGCGCGCGCCGGAAGCTCAAGTGCAGTGGGTCACGGTCGAAGTTCAGAACGGGGCTGAGCCCTCGACACCAGCTGATGGCACTGCGGTGCCTCCGACGGGAGGTCCTAGGTTCCAGTCCCCACGGTGGCAGGATTTTTGACACCAGCTAGACAGCTAGGTCGCATTGGTTCGCTGTCTGGAAGAGCATTCTACCGGCCGGCTGTTCTGATCGGTAGTTTTTCGTGTTTTTCCGATCAACACTAGGCAAATGCCGGAGCAGTCCCCTAATAAACGGGCACGGACTGCTCGCGATCTTTCCTTTCCCTTGTCCTCTCCTCACCCCTTACTCCCACACACTTACGCTAACATGCACTACACTACTACACATACCGGGGGACCGGTCGGGAGCTTAGAGCTCGTCCCGGCTGGGGCGATTTGCCGCTGGCAGCAGACACTGGTTGCAGAAACCACGTTACCCGACGGTAGGTCGGCGCCGGATCTCACTAACGAGCGGGGAATGATTACCGCCATATCCCGCGATGACACTGACGGGACTTGTGACTTTAGCAGTTGACGCGCACGGAATCAATCAATCAGGGGCAAGGTGTCCGATCATCAATAGAAGATGCAGCGATGACCAAGGAATAATAAAAATATTGCATTTTAAGTATTGTAGACAATAACTGGATAATTAACCACTATAAACCCATTTAAAAGTAATATTTGAAACGAAACAGCCGAGAAATGGTCATAAAGCAAGGAGAAGATGACAAAGGAATCACTAATAGCGCATCGCATCGAGAGCTCGCCGCCAACCGCAGCAGCTGCTCCTACGAGTTGCTGGGGCGGAGAATCGCGGCTGTTCGGCGGTGCCCGGCCGTGCCTGCCAGGCGCGCCATTCGCGCTCCATCATCATTTGCGAGTGCGATCATTCTGGGGCGCCATTGCCGACTTTTAGTTGTGCATCAGCATTCTATTTATTGTAATGTGTTATAACAAAATCATAAAAAAATATCGGAGTTTGGTTGAAACAATAAACATTTGGTTCACATAAATTCTTTTGAAACAGGAAACCTCTGATTGACGGCGCGGAAAGGCCGACCAATCCCTTCGTTACTCAAATCGAGAACTAAAGTTACCAAAAGACACAAAGTTTATACCAGCCACTTTCCGGTCTAGTTATGAACTGTGGAAGTGACTGTAGAAAGAAGCGTCAAAGGTCTTTTGAAAAAAATCTAGGCCATCAAAAAACACTAGTAAAATGGTTTGGGGTTCCGGTGGATTTTAAAATATAAGTATCCTTATAAAGAACACTAAAGCTCACAAAAAACAGAATATTTCTTATATTGTTCGCAAACCAATTCATTGTAGTTTTCGCCCTTCCTTAAACTCTTATCCGACGTCCGTAGACTCAGGAACAACGAACCGAAACAATGTCTGGCAATTCCAATTTCAATAAAAGCTGAAAGTATTTAGAAGATTTATTGAAGGGCTTTATTACGGTGTTTAAAAGAGAACATCAGACGAAACATATTTCGAATAACTTCCCGGTAGCTTCAGAAAGATCGATTCGGATATTCAACACATCTTGCAATGAGAAGGCAAAATGACATGCCTCGCCTCTGATACGCATAAGGCGTTGTAAGGGGGATGGATAATAAAACATTTCAGAAAGAGGTCATGGTTTTATTATACACCTATCCTGGTTTAGGCTCGTGAATGAGATGTTTGGTAACAAATATTGGCTTCAAGAGGAGGGAGGTGTAGGGTATGCGAGGGGCTGGTAGCAACAGAGACGTAGATAATTGTGGACGAGCAAGAGATAGGGATAATATAATATCTATTCAAATATTGCTTTGACTCTCATGGATGCGAAAGTAAATTGCGGGATGGGTGTGGTTAACACATACAAGTGATTCATATTACTTACAAGAACATTGGTTATCTTGTGCTTGACCCTATACTCCCTATTATTTTTGTCATTCCGCCAACCGGAGAATGTTTGCATGATACCATTGTATTTGTTGCTAGAACGGCTTGTCCGTTTGCTAGTGATGGCCTGTTCGTTTCCGTTCGTTTGATGAGTTCATTCACAACGCGCAAAGTCAACCACTCACGAAAACTCTCCCTAACCTCCAACCGCACGCACTGACCAGCTTGCCCTCCAGCCCCCCTTTCGCAGAGCGAAGCGTGACGTGAGCGAAGCGTGGAAAGCGCGTGGGGCGGTGCGGTTGGCGCAGGTGCTCATGGGCGTCTTGTTCCTCACGCTCAACCTGCTGCGCGACTGCCGCCTGCACCAAGAGGAGTACCGCGCGTCGGCGCTCGCCATCAACTACGCCACCATGGCCATGTCGGTGGCGGTGGGCGCGCTCAACCTGCTCACGTCGGCCTTCGACCCCACGCTGGGCGCCATGCTGGAGGCGGCGCAGGCGGGCCCCGGGCCCGACGTGGCGGCGGCGGCGCCGGCCTAGCCTCTCCAGCACACTCCACGCACTCCGACACCCTTTGTAATTTCATACCAGCGTTTACTACCATTGACTAGTTGCCGCGAAGGGCGATCGATCCAGCAAGAACGCTAAAGAGCCTAAATAATCTCTATTAAAAACCCCTCGTATTACGTATTCTTGCTTTTTTTAACGAGATATCTGAGGATAGTATCTCCAAGATGGAATATGGCACGGTTTTTCGCGTCTTTCTCGGTCGTGCCGCTAGAGTTGCTTCATCTGCACCACTGCTTAATACGGTCGCGATCATGCGACATCTTGCGCCAGAACCAAGAAAGACGCAAAACGTCGGGTCATATTCCTTCTTGGGAGATACTACTCACAGATGCCACCTTAAAAAGAAAAAAATGTATAGTAGAGAACTAGGTCGGCTTCAGCAAGTAGGACCTGTGGCATTTTTAACATCCTTTCTCTATCCGAGGATTTTTTTTATAAATCGCCGTTTTTGAGAAAAAAATTTAATTGCATTAACTTCAAGTAAAAATGACGTAAAATCTAGTTTCTTTTGAAAAAAATGCATGACCTTTTTAAAGATTAATTATTTAGTTCAAATTTCATTTAAAAATCTTCATCTCTAGTATTGTTCTTTTCCAATGTCAATGTTTTGGCAATTTTCAGAGGGCGTTCAATTTTTTTGCGAAAATTCAGTGTTCGCCGAAAATGAGACTAGCACAAGTTTCATAGATATATTACGAGAGGAAAATTGAAGAAACAATTTGTAGTCGCTTTTGTGAAAATAATTATTTAGAAATTGCCTATATTTCACACAAAATTACGCGAAAACTACTAACATCGTCGAAAGTACATGATCTTATTTGAAGATGCTTTTTCATTATCACTTTTCATTAAGTAAAAAGTCTGTCTTTACTAGTTCATTTGTGAGAAGATGCCGAAAAAAAGTTGCCATTCTTTTAAGCGTCATTTACGCTATTCCAGATTAAAGCTTAGCAAATTATTTTGGGGCCAATTTTGAGACAATATTGAATGTTGTTGAGGCTTCATGTAAAGTTTTCCCGCATATCAAAAGATCCGTTTTAAACTTCCACAGCCTTGGGTTCATTCACCGGGAAATATCAATTTTACTTCATTTATGCATTTATGATTCAATAGATCGCATGAATAGATCACTCTTCACTGAATGCCCAATTTTCGCACATAAAATAACGCATTTAAAAAAATTTTGAGATGAACTAAGTTTGAGGGACCCCCGCCTTGACGAGCATAGACTATTTTTTCACTATAACAACACTTTCTGAATATTTGTATATCCCTATTCGGGGCAGCTATTCAATTATTATAATTCATTCCTCTAATATTTATTTATTTATTATTTGAAATTCCAAACAAATTGTTCAAGCAAAATATATAATCTGAATTTATAATAAAAATGAATTAAGACAACATTGATGGCTTTTAATTTAAAAAAAGCATGAAGCATAAATACTACGTTAAAACTACAATGCAAAAACCAAAAACTCACATTTTTCATGACGGGATAGGAACTAATTGTAAATTTATTTTGGGTCAAAATCATTTTTCAAACGTGTTACTTATTTCGCTTTCTTGCGGTCTTGCCCAGCTAGACCTTTTGTTAAAATGAATAAATATTACAATGTGATATTTGTTCGTTGTTGTTTATGCGGAAATTGAAGTTTGTATAGTTTAATAAATGTCACTATGTCATCGCGTTTGTTGCGTCCAATTCGCAGTATTCAGTCGCTAGAGACTTGTTTGCCTTCGAGTCCATGACGCACGAGGCTGCTCGAAATGATCTGAGAGGCACTCGACTGCAAAGTTCCCCCTCCCCCCCCAACTCACCCCTCGCACGCGAGAGCTCACGTGCCTCGCCCTGGCATCGGCCATCTTCTGTGGCCTCTGCTCCAGGCCCCTCCCGGCCCCGTCCCGTCCCTCGTGCAACGTGCTCTGGCGAGGGCTTTCCTTTTCAACGAACAACTCCGCACTCGCACATTGGCAACTACCACATACAGAGAAGACTTGCAGACCTCACAATTACAAATCGTAAGGAGCGGAATATTATTACTCTTCAAAAACATATCGATACACCATCGATGAATATTTTTTGAGTGACACGTCCTACAAAATGGTGACAATGTAAAGTGAAAAATGTCAGTTCTCTGGAGAGTACAGTGTAGTGATGTGTTGTGATGTGTTAAGAAGACATTAGATCACTGATGCAGCATAATGTTTCACGTCTCCTTAAACTTTTTGTGAGACAAACACTTATTTTTCCCAGGTTGTACAGTTTACACATCAAGATTTTTCGTAAACTTTCATCGAAAATTCTTGTGAAGACTTTGTACAAAAATCCCTGCAATATAATCTTTACTGAACTCATTGGTATTATTATTTTACTCCTAGTATCTCGATAGGTACATTTTGTAGTTTCCCTTGTGAAAATCGAATCCAGGAAGTCGTCGATTACAAGTAGCTTCAAGATCCTCTGGGAGAGAGATCCACGTCTTTCTCCTGTTCAGAAAACGGACGTTTGTTTTGGGGTGGTACTGTTTCGGAATCGAAACTTTATGAAAGAATCCTAGAGCTTTACACGGTCATTGCCATTTGTGCACGAAATCACGATTAAAATATTTCCTCTGACGCCGCAAAAAGCACTGAGACTCAAATAGTTAAACATCGTAACAATTAGCATCGTCTCTAAACTTCAAATGAAGTTAGAGTTGTGTATGGAAGGAGACGTTTTTAGAAATTCAGTGCATATGACGGTAAGTGTCGCCAGGAACTTGGATGTCAAACTGGAGGTTGTGCCTCAAAATGAGCAGACAGATTCCCACTGTGGCTCTGGAGCGCGCGGCGCAGCATGCAGGATGCCTCGATACCTCTCCTACTCTTCTTCCCTTCTACGTTAACAATAAATAGGAATTTATGAAGAACATTCAAAGTTAGGGATTTGGT
Organism: Teleogryllus occipitalis; assembly: GCA_011170035.1. Lineage (NCBI taxonomy): Eukaryota > Metazoa > Arthropoda > Insecta > Orthoptera > Gryllidae > Teleogryllus > Teleogryllus occipitalis. The sequence continues at coordinate 26,532 of BLKR01015002.1, forward strand.
AAATACACGCGGAATTAATATTTAACTTGCTCGCCTCTTTCGGTGGTCATTGCCATAATCACATTTTACTTCATGCAAAGTACACATCACTCTTGTTTGCTCGCGCAACATTAGATACACGAGCTCCCTACAGCTTGCCCAGCGCTGAATAGCACCGTTTACGACCCACTCGGAAGGCACCTACCAACTTATAATGCTTCCAACATCCACCTCCTACCATCATAACAACCGCGGTATTTCTCGGGCTTCGCTTTGGCGGGATGAGTTCATACCAACCCTTGGTAAGCCCTTTGAAGCCGTGACGTAGCCAGAGCCCTGCTCTCCCCGCACCCCCACAGCGCATGTAGTGCCTCTTCGAATATGTTCAAAACAATGATTTGAGTGGCACTTCAAAAGCCTCTCCTAGCTCCGATAAATTTCGTACTAATGAATCAGCGTTGGAAGCTGGCAATCGCTTGCCTCTCGGCCCTTGGCGGCAATTTGGTCACCCTATAAACTCGCATTCGCCCTCGCCAATGTTCGATGCGCGAGGGGGCTTGGCGGAGAGAAGAAGGGGGCGGGATGGCGTTCCCATGGGAGCCATCGATCCGCCTGCGGGCTCCGCTTCTGGGAAGGGCATCTGCAGTGATCGCTCCGGCAACGCCCCCTGCGCCCCTCGTCGCCTCCCCGCCACACCCCTTTGGCCGCCTCCGCACACGACCACAGCGGGCAACGGCGTTGTTGCGTTTTCACGAATACTTTTACGGTTATGGTTATAAAACTTTAATTTTAGTGCAAGAATTAAAATACATTATTTACCTTGTTTTGCATACCTAAGAGAATACACTGAGGTGACAAAAGTCATGGCATACCTCTTAATATAGTGTCGGATCTCCTTTTGTCCGACGTAGTGCAGAAACTCGGCGAGGCATGACATCAACAGGTCGTTGGAAGTCTCCTGCAGGAACATTGACCCATGGTGGCTCTGTACCCGTTCTTAATTGCGAAAGTGTTGTAGGATTTTGTGCACGAACTGACCTCCCGATTATGTCTTAAATGTTCGATGGGATTCATGTTGGGCAATATGGGTGGCCAAATATTTCGCTCGAATTGTTCAGAATGTTCTTCAAATCAATCGTGAACAACTGTGGACAGGTGACACGGTACATTGTCGTCCGTACAAACTCCATCGTTGTCCGTGGTGAGAGTCCAGAGGTGAAGTCTGAAATTAAGTCTTCTCGGCACACTGTTAACGCCGTGAATCTCGATATTGCATTCCCTAACGATTTCCGAAATGGAATGCCCCATGCGTCTAGCTCCAACTAGCATACCATTCCGAATTCAAAGACTTAATTGTTGTGTTGTGATCATAACCACGTCAAAAACGTGTTCACATTAATCACTTTAGAGCAAACGAGCTCTGCCAATGCAATACTCTTTTATGTCTTTTGAACTCGATAGCCATCTGTATATTTGCGTAACGCTATCCCATGACTTGTGTCTCCTCAGTGCAATGTTCCGCCCGCGCATCCCAAAGCTAGGGTCCCGCGAGCGAAGGACCAAAGTGACCCTGCCCTCACGAAGCATCCATTCGTTCCATTGGCTGCAGCCAAGGAATCCATACTCTTGTTCGTTTGCAACCGAACAGCTAACGTAAATTTTATTCTTTGCAATTTTATTTTGGACACGGTGTTCATTTCTTTCGACCCCAGTGTTTCGTTCCTTTTCGTCACCAGTGCAGAACTCCATTTTATTGTTCGCTGGTTCCGACCTATGAAACGCTCTCAATCTTGTCATTGCAATCTTACATTTCCAGAAAAATTAATTGACCATATAATGTTGTAAAAAGCAACAGATCTGTTTATGAATACACATAACGAGACATATAATGAGCAAATGAGACCGCGAATCCTTCCGATAAATTCCAAGTGAATTCCCCAGTAGCTCTCCACCACGGGGATCCGCTCACATTCGTTTTTCGTTGTGCAACCTCTTCCCACTGATTATTGGATCTTTTCAGTTGCGCTTTACCACCACTGTCTGTGGGTGCACAGTACTATCCACTCGGAATAGCGCTATTTGTTAATATCTAAAAACCTCATTCCCTTGCAGTATTACTTTGCCACAAACGGAAAATGACTAAATCGTACGTGCTTGAAGCTTATTGCTTGGGGGTAGTGTTGACGATTTCACGTGACTTTATCGCTAGAAAAGCAAGCCTGGCCTTCCACAAATAGTATATAATAGTCGCCACTATAATAGGAAAAAAGTAACCCGTAATTGAAACAAAAGAACCCGTTTGTACAGTATTAATTTGTTATTACCATACGAGGTTCATCCACAAAGTTTCCCTACGTCGTCGACAAAAAGAAATCCAGCACATGCAGTACTATTTTCCCACATAAACACCATCCAATTTAGACATTTGTCATTCCATGTAATCAATATTTCTAGCCATGGGTCATAGAAGTGTGTCGCCTGAGATGGGCTCTCTCTTCGCACACACTTTCTTCAACACCACATGTTTCATGACAATGTCGTGCAGCGAGCAACAGGAAATATCGTCAAACTACCCCCCCCCATGCTTCTCCACAATGCGCTGCTGCACTTGCTCCACAAGACCGCGCATTGCGCTCCACTTCTTGCACATTTTGCCGACCTGAGAATTCCCTGCACTAGAGATCACCCTCTGCTTGCTCACGATGCCCGGTCCATACACTTGCCACATAGAACGATGAATTTCAATCGATGTCCTGTTCTGTGCGTTCAAAAACTGTATCACATCGACATTCGCAAGCGGCAGGGGAGGGGATTAGGCGCGCCATCTTCACCCGCGATACGCGATGTGCCACTGTGAGGAATCAGGCCCTGGTACCTGGCGCATGCGATTGCCACGTCAATACTATCTGCACACGTTCGCTAGGCTTCCCAAACAGGTGTTATGTGTTAGCCGTAAAGGAAACGTGTTTGTGGTTGTGCCACGCTTGTGTGGCCCGTGCGGCAGGTGGCGGTGGGCGTGGTGTTCCTGGTGATCGGCGGCCTCGACATCAACCAAGACGGCGACCAGCACACCGCGCTCATCCTCAATGACGTCACACTGGTGATGGTGTTCGTCATCTCGCTGCTCAACGTGATCATCTCGGGCTTCGGCATGGAGCACTCCAACCACCCGCTGGCGCTGGCCCGCCGGCGCGGCTACGCCCCGCCCACCACCACCCCCGCGCCCGCGGCCGCGTGACGCCTTTCGCATGCGCTCCTTCGCCAGACAATCCGCAATTCCACTCTTCCACTCAGACTGGCCACGGCCTACAAACCAGTTACCAGTGGGAAGTGCTGTGTAAATACTGTGATGAGAACTGACCTTTAGATTCATATTTTATTTATTTATATATAAAACAGGAGGTTGCCCCCAAAGAAAAAAATTATATAAAATCCTTACATACACGCTGCAGTAGGCCCCTACACCAAATACACAAGATAAACATTATTACACAAAACATTCAACACAGATTGATTATGCAAAATCATTCAATACGGAATATCGAAGAGCTGGAGTTTTGGTACATGTTTATGTTCAAATCATTATCAAACTATTTTATCCTCTACAAAGGCGCATAACATTTCGAAGATAGGGGTTCTCAACTGCAGTTCCTAAAATACTGTCAACATTATTAATGATTAAATTGTGTAAAACAATATAAATCATTATAAAAACTCTTTGAGACCTTAGCGGACTGATCTTTAGTGTAGAGGCAATTTGGCTATAGGCATTTCTATAGGGCGGATTTTGATGACCTAAAACATTTCCAAAAATGATCAATAAAATGCTCCTAAAATGTTTATAAAATGCCCTAAAAGCAAAGAAAAATTACCTAAAAGTTTGATTAAAACCACTTCAGAATAACAACTCAAGTTGTTGGATATGTTACTCATGAAATCGAGGCTTCTTCCTTTCGTTCAAGTGAACACTGCTTGAAAAATTTGATGCTAAAGATCATGTTTTCACTGCTTGAAAACATTATATTTATACAGTTTTAACAATAAAACAGAAATCTCTCTTTCGAACGAGAAATCCGAACTCGTCAAGTGCTGCAAGAGAGTTAATGAATGCCATTGCTTCCCGATCATTAAACATTTCTGATCACCAATGTGTTACTACAGTGTTTACCTTGCAAATTATTTCTTATGGTAGATCATACAATTTTGTAAAGAGCTGCTGTTTTTCTCTCGAAAAGTTTACCTCTTTATTTATCTTCAGTACATTCCAGTCACTTTTCATCAGAATACCTTCGATAGGATCTGGTATTAGTCGAACGATGATAAGTTCTCGACATCGTAAATGATAAGTCTGAATTAAATAAGCAATAAACCACACGGTTTCTTTGTAAAAGTACATCAGAGTGACTTTGTACCAAATCGGAAATTTTGTTCTCCCTGGTATAATCCATTTTAAAACTATGTTCTCCACCATTTTAAAATTATGATCTGAAACAATAAACGGTACGACTAAATTGAAGTTTGTATGAGTAAACTGTAAATAATTAATATTTAATCAACACATCACTAAAATGTATTTTCATTAAATAATTGTGAGAGTTCTCTTCCATAAGAAACCCGTCCAAAATTGAACTATTTTTCTTGTCACTCAAGCCGAAATAATCAAAAGCACGATTAGACCGGCGTTGCCGTTTGGTGTATTACACTTCCTGGAATCGATTAACGGTTAAAGCAATTTACCCTCCGTGGTCTAAAGTCATCCCAAATGACTGTATTTAAAATTTAGAGTTCCATTTGTTTTAAATTATTAGCATCTTTATTTCTAGATTTAATGAATGAATGAATGAGGGAAGTGATAAGTCTCCATGACGAACTCTTGTTTCCCTCGTGTTTGGGAGCTAAACTTTATCACATTTACGTAGATTTTTACCTCGTATTTACTATTTGTTCGAAAATTCTCACTTTTCTACATTATCAGTGCAAAAGAAAGTATCAGAGGCGCGAAATGAAGTATACTTGAACAACGTGTTCCCAGCAAATCTGAACGAGTCCGCGCCTAGACTTGAAATCGTCGGCAGATCACGGACGTTTTCTCAATTCCTTCTAGCGAACAATGGATCAGCCGATCTTTTGATTGAATGGTTTAATTATTTATTAGAAAGATCATTCCACTGTGTCTCAAAAAAAATATCGACCCTGACAATTAGAAACCCTGACAATTTTATTACCATACACAGATTGCATCACAAAATGATTTGATTTTAGAACTTATGGTTAAAGACTTTGAACTCACCCTTCGAGTACTAAGAATGTTTTCCACGACCGATCCGGGAGGATATCTGAAGGTTACTTGCGAACTTCTGACGGAAGTTTCTGCAAGTCAAGTGATATTAGACACTGCTCAAGTAATGACTTGCTTATTTGAAGCTCAACTGAAATTTATACTATTACATCAGTTTGAACCTCAGAATAATTTCGGAATTGTGGGTTGAAGTACACAAAATGCACGGTGAATGCACAAAATGCAAATGAGCTAGTTCATTCATACAAATTGTTTAGTAGATCAAATGATTGGAAAGAAAGAGTAAAGAGAAAAATTAATTTCAGATGTGATTTGTAGCTAACTTTTAGATTACTTGCATAGACATTATCACACATTTATATAAGTTAACATACGCACTTAGTAAAATAATTATTAAATAATCCTATGATATAGAACTGCAATAGTCACAGTCATTTCTTATAATAAGCATTTTTCGAAACACGGAACCTTGACAAATAATCGTACCTCTTAACGGCCGTGCCATGTCCTAGAGCCCCCAAAGAGGCATTTGCAGTTGTGCTTGGTGTGGCCAGTGGGGTGGTGTCTAAGTCGCCAAGGAGTTGGTGCTCGGCAGGTGTGCGCCGCCAGCCTGTTCGTGGCGCTGGCGCTGCTGGACATCGCGGACGCCAAGGGCCGCCACGTCGCCCTGGCGCTCAACCACGCCGCGCTGGGCTGCGTCATGGGCGCCATGGTCACCGACGTCGTCAAGATGAGCTTCGGCCTCGACCTCGCGCCGCTGCCGCCCCCCGACCACTGACCCGTGACCCGCTCCTCCGCCATGCGAGGCGGGAGGAAGACCAAATCAACTTCCTCCGAAGCGGCATTTGTTCTTTCCCCTCGTCTCCGGTCCTGTTCTGCCTCGGCCAGCTCTTCCTCCAGAGGCGGAGGACGTTGCCCGCGGTGGCGGCCCTTGCTGCCTCCGGCCCGGCGACGCTCCTCCATTGCTATCAAAACATCCACGGACAAATGACGCCTTCTCGACGGGCGTATTCCTCGCATGCACTGCATTCAAGGAATACATACACGACTTCTCGGAACCATAAATATCTGTGTCGCTACACGCCAGATCACGCAAATAACTTGATGCGTGGTGCTGAAGTATCCCGATTAGTACGTAACAGAATTGAAACATACACTCTTTCATACTCCTTTAATGAAATATCCGTCTCGAGGAAGACACACAAAGTGTCTCTTTCTTGAGACGGTACTTAAGGCATCGCTTTCTTGTCAAGATCATTGTACGTACGTCTCTAATAAATATGGACTAATAAATGATGTCATAAATAGTTCTTGTCTGACATCGTTTATTGAATGACATCAACACGTTTCTTCAAGGAGTTTAACACAAAGTGAACGTGAAAATGCAGTCTCTCTGAAGTCTCCCAACATGCTTTCCTGCATTTCCACAGTCCGTTTCTTGACACGTGATCTTCCAACATTCTTAAACCTATTTCTCTTCGCCAGTGGCCCCATCCAATGAAATATTAATTGGCTGCTGCTTGCGTTTTCTCACCACTTGCAGCACCTTTAAGCCAAGAACGCGCCTCTACAGTAACGTGTGACGAATGACTTGAAAATCAAATATTATAAAGCGAGTCAAATAGACCGTAACTCGTTTTATTTTATCGGAATTAAGGAAAAATTAGTGGATGTCACATAAGCTGCAATGGGACTGAAAGAAGTTAAACGTATTGGACGTATTAAATTTAAAAGACAAACTTCTTATTGTAGTGTACCAATACAATAAAATATAAAAATATTGTGGTACATGATGTGAAATAATGACGAATTATGAATTAATGAATTTTTAATTTCGAACACATGCTAATCACGATTGATTAGCGGCAGTGAAACTATTGTCGCCACAAAATGATTGCCGCGAAATCTTGTAGTTCGGATTTAGCCCAATAGATTGAAGTACTATGAATTTCAGCTAATAACTGGATAAACGAAATAACTTATTTCGCGTAACAGTGACCAAACGTTAACTGTTAAGAAATAACAGTTTAGCTGTTAAGGTCACATCCCTAGTTTCTACTTTCTAGTTCCCTTTCTCTGCTGTTGTTAGCTGGATTTCCAGAATAAACTGGCTTGTGTCCACATACGGAACATTCCCGACGTTCTTGCGCTTTCCGTGCAGTGTGGGGCGAGGGAGAGTGAGAGAGAGGGGAGGGGCGGGGAAGTGGCCACGAAGCCCTCAATGCAGCTGGTCAGGCGGCCCCCAACTAACATCACAACACATCCCATTTGGCACTACTCGAAACATCTGCATTGCGTAATCGTGAAAAGGCACTTAAATTGGGTGAGATTACAGAACTAGGCGTCCAGCAATACCAGGAAATCGTATTCGTCGTTTGAAACAGTACATGGAATACCCTAATAATACGGTGACCTTTCAAAAATTCTACCCGTTACGTAAGACGAATAAAGGTACACGGTCATGTTTCGATCTGTACACGTACCCACAGAAATCGATAACCGCGTGCCCTTGGCCACTATTTCTCGTTCGATAGTTGGAGACACGAGGAAAATCTTTTGAAATTTTCATATGTACCCACGACATGCTTTTAACCTCTTTGAAGCCCCATCAAGACATCTCGTTGCAAGACACTATGTAATAGCTTACTATATGGATGTCGATGTGACAATAGCCAGAAGAAAAAGACAATTCGTGTAGGAAAATCAGTATTCAGCATCGCTGAAATCTTCATTCGGGACAAGGGAACGTCATTACCTTTGGCGCCATCGTTCTCCGATTCGGCCATCGTTCATTTTTTTCAATTCAATTTGCCATCGTTCATTTTTTTCAATTAAATTTCAGTTATTTTATGTTCTTTTTCAAGATTCTTTTTAATTTTCATCCATTTTATTTTTTTTTATTTTCAGCTTTGGTTGTGCGTCGCTGTTTTAATTTTGTTCATTTTATGTTGATCACTTGCATGTGTTTTGTTTCTTTGCCTTTTGTTGACCGTTTGTTCCTTTTGTCGGGGCGGGCGGGCGGGTGCAGGCCGTGCAGGGCATCCTGTGCCTGGTGCTGGGCTCCACCTACAACATCAACAAGCCCAAGGAGCAGCGCAAGGCCAACGCGTGGAACAACGTGGTGCTGGCGCTCAACGTGCTCATCACGGGCGTCAACGTGGTGCTGAGCGCCTTCGACATGCGCTCCAGCGACATGCTGCCCGCCGCCCCCGCCGCCACGCGCGCCGCCCCCGCGCTGCCGCCGGGCCTGCCCACCGCGCCCGCCTCCACCGCCCCCGCCCCCGCCGGCCCCGCGCGCCTCCTCGCCGCCTGACGCTCTCTTGCACGGGGCGGGATCCTTTTCAAAATGGCATCCATAACGATGTATGGCGCCCAGCGTTTTCTTCACCGCTCGTTTCATAAGGGCACGAGTGCTTTGCGGTACGCGGTTGGCAACATGGGCTTTGCTGCACGTGTAGGGCAAAGTAACTCTTTCTAGTAGATAAACATAAATGCTAGTTTCCATGCAGGAGTGCTGAAAGAACTATTTTTAAACTCTTACTTATATGTTTTGAAAATCAAATAAACGGACTCATCCGATTACACACACACACGCGCAATCTTCTGACCCATTGTGACATAGACATTTGAAAAATACTCGCGGTCAAATATAGGACACATGGAACAATTTTTAATCTGTGAACAACATTCGGCAAACATTCGGTTGGAATATGGAAGTTCATGTGTCAAATCATTTGTAAGAAAACACTTGTATACAGAATTCTTAATGTAAAGCATTATTGTTGAATAAAAATCTTATATTTTACGTTTGCCATAGATCATAAGACATCCCCAAACTCAAGATTTCACGCCTTCAGTGCATGATGTGACAGTCATTTATGTTTATAACACCATACCCATAACATTCCTTTCCCCTAGTGTAACGAACGTATGCGAATGCCCGAAGAAAACCAATGAGGTGGGGGTCAACGACGAACACAACACATTTGCAATATAATTGAAGGAAATTTTTATGTACTTAAGAATGAATGAAAACATGTATTTATCAGTATATTACAATGAATTTCTGCAAGGGTTAAAATATTTTCATATTGGGAGGTAATGCAAAAGCAAATATTTGTTGAGTATTTTCTGTCCTTGCGGCCCTTTCCGCGTCCCTTTTTTATTTGCAGAAGTAGTTCAACTTTCATGTTGCTGCAGCCGCACAACTGTTCTCTGCGTTGACAGACACCACAACGAGATTCCGCCTTCTCCACGACGCGACGACGCACGGCGACGGGTTCGAGATGCTTGGAAACATCCGACAAGCGTTGGACCGCGAAACTGGCACTAAGGGTTGGGAAAGTTTTCAACAATAAAAGTCCTAAAGATGAAACATGACCGTCCTAAATATTGTAACTGACCGTTAGAAAGAATCTAAATAAAGGTAGAGGAAAGAAACAACTTTGGGATCTATTGTTGCCCCCACTGCTTTACGATCGTTAAGGGATGACCCCAATACACTGGCATGGAAGCACGTTCTTTTCTTTTTTCGGGTCACTGACAGCCTCGCCCCACGAAGGCCTCATTCACAATGCAAAATCAAACGTAAACGTAAGTCCGTAAACTTACGAGTTCACAAACTCCAAGCTGTTACGTTAAGTATATTGGACTTATATAAGTTTATAAATCGGAATTTTACCGAACACCAACCAGAGAGCAGCGTGCAAGGTCGATTTCAGATTGTGTTGAGGTAGTTTGTGGTTATCTCATTTTTTATTGTAATGTAGAAAACTAGTTTGCGAACAGTTTTGATGCGTGCAGTGAATTCATAGTAAGAATTTGGGCAATTTTTATTGTGACTTTAACTTGACATGCGAATAAACTAATTATGTTCGACGAAATACTCGTGAATTTTGTACGAAAGAATACTCGTTAATACGATGAAGGAAATGCGAGCACTACTACAACAGCTACTCGCAACAGTATATATATATATATATATATATATATATATATATATATATATATATATATATATATATAAGACAAATCGATAGACGCGTCGAAGAAAAAGCTAGAAACTATGTTGGAAACATCTTTCCACCGTGCTAGAAACGAATCTATCAAGTTTCAGAACGTTAATTTGTGGTTGGTTCAGGTGAAACTTACGTTCCAGCTTACGTTCGTCATTGTCAATGCTGGTTTTTACGTGTAAAATTTACGGCTACGTTTACAGCATTACGTTATTTTTAAGTTTGCATCGTGAATGAGGCGTAACGCAGGAGCACCTGCCCAGCCGAGGGGCGAAGGGCCGGACAGCGCAGGGGCGGGGGAGGGGGAGGGGGCGCGACGCGGCCAGGGCCACGCGCCGATCGATACCACCGGCCAACCCCTCTCGCACACCGCTCCTCCTCCAGGTGGCTGACAAGGGTCGCTTACCCTCTTCACCTTCCATATCACTCCGCCAGCCCGCCCGCCCGCCCGCCCGCCCGCCCGCCTGCCAGCGGCTGCTACGCCTCCGACCGGGAGGGTCTGCGGAGGCAGCATTGGCGACACTAGCTGCACATCGAGGGCTGTCAGGAGAATTCTCGTGGCCGGCTGCTCTGGTCGGGGGCGTTCTGTGGTTTCTCCGAACACTGCGTGAATGAGCGAGCAATACCCTCCCATACACGGACCGCGGGCGATCTTTCCTTCCACTTTCTTGTCCAACCCTCACCCTTTACTTACACACACAGAGACACACACGAACTACACTACCACATAAGCTGAGAGACCATCAGGAGCATACGGCTTGTCCCGGCTGGGGCGGTGCCTTACTGATGGGACATACCTCATCAGCTGACGTGTTGGTCGGCGCAGGATCTCGTCATCCAACGGGGAGACACATTACCTCCTGTGATCAAAACATGTTCTACTATTACGGGACTAATAACCGTAGCAGTTGCCACGCCCGGAAACACGAAACAATCAATCCTCCCCCTCTCCTCTCCTCTCCGGAGCGACCAAAGCTCGCTGCTCGCTGTGCCATCACGACCCCGCCCGCTCCCCGACTCCTTTTCCCATAAACATACAAACAAATGATCCACCTCCTTTGACATCGTCATTATTAAGCAATTCACATTGATGCGACAACTTCAATTTTGAATAGGTGTACGAAGCAAAATACTCTTGAAATAAAATTATGGATACAATGCAAAATTAATGAATGTGTATGACCCAGTAGTCTACAACTACATACATTTTTAATGACTGAATTCATTTAAACCTCATTCAGAATCTGATCTCCGGAAAAACAGCTTGTAAATAGCAAACAACAACAAATGAGTATTTCGAAGCTGCGCAACATAGTGTAGCGTTTTGAATGTAAACAATTAAGACGATGTAAATGAATTAACGATCTCCAAAGTTCCATTTCCTACACTTGTGAAACGGCGGACTTTCCTTCGATTAAAAGAGAGGGCGGAATTGACATTTTATCAGCTGGGATGTCATCCAAGCGATATTATCCAAGGGCAATATTTCCTTTTAGGAGCCTTTGCAACGGTCGCCTTCAGGTAGATGACCTTAGTGCTGCCGAGACTTACGGGAAGAGAGAGAGAAAGAGAAAGAAAGAGAGAAAAGAGAGAGAGAAAGAGAAAAAGAGAAAGAGAAAGAAAAAGAGAAAGAGAAAAAGAGAGAGAGAAAAAAAGAGAGAGAAAAGAGAGAGAGAGAAAGAAAAAAGAGAGAAAGAGAGAAAGAAAAAGAGAAAATAGAGAGAAAGAGAGTGAGACATGACCTTAGTGCTGCCGAGACTTACGGGAAGAGAGAGAAAGAGAGAGAGAGAAAGAGAGAGAGAAAGAGAGAGAGAAAGAGAGAGAGAGAAAGAGAGAGAGAAAGATAGAGAGAGAGAGAAAAAGAGAGAAAAACAGAGAGAAAGAGAATGAGATATGGCTGTGAGGGTTAGCTACATAGAGCAGTGATGGCTACTAGAGGCATAATTACAGCAATTCATGATCTTGACACAAACGATATAGGAAGAAATATCAATATTAACGATCAGAATAAGAGATCTGTTCCGTTCATTCACCTGAATTTAACTTTGGCTAATGTTTAGGGCACAGTACAACTGGAGGAATAGTTTAAACTGGCACTTCACGTCGCTCAGCCAAGGGGGAAATCCAAGGTGGAGGGGACGAGGGCTGATTAGGTCCTAGGATTTATTCATAAGGAGAATCTTTCGGTGGGGAGGGGTTGTGAGGAAAGTAGTATGTAACTTATAGAAGTAGTTCATGGTACATAGTTATAATAACCAAAGCATGAGCGAAACCGCCCCTGTGATTTTGTGTGTCGGCGGAGCTATCGAAGTGGTTAGCTACGTTGCTGTCCTCCAGTTACATTTCTTGAGTTCTTCTGGTTCTTTGTGATTTTGTTTTTGAGTGTCGAATGTGTGTGCTCGATGGTGTGAAAAAAAAGTGTTTTTTTAACGCGATGGGCAGATATTTGGCTGTGATTGAGTGGGCGTATGGAAAAGCCCCACAGCCTTTGGCCGGGACGTTTTTGTCGCCTAAGACCATTACAATCATTTAACGCCCGTGGTACATTGCAGATTTGATTTCTTACCTAATTTTAATGATTCAGATGTACTTATTAGCTAATTAACTAATGTTAATTTGACTCATTGTTCCCCCTCATAAATCCCCTCATGAGAACATCCAGCATCATTCAACAGTTTTCGCATTTTCCTCAACCACGATCCTCTCGATCCAGGTAAGTTCTGGAGCTGCGTATCGAAGGCGATAACAAGCGATATAAACATCATTTTTCTACTCCCATTGTATAATTCTGTCACTTGATGGCTGCAACCCGTTGCATAACGATATTCATTACGATACAGATTTCATTATGATACAGGTGTTTGACCAATCACAGAGAAGTTTACAAAACAAGTGTTGATACTTAATTAATCATTCAGAATCGCTCTAGTAAACGTTTCATTTGATTGTGTACATTAAAATGGCATTTAAAATATTATACTTGTCAAGTTTTAATTTCCCTCATTATTACTAGTAATTTTTACGTGGAATATTATTTAAAATAAATTTGATTCTAATTTCACTTTGATCCTGTTTGACTAGCGCGATCCTGTTTGGCCAGGATTCCAAACTGGATTTCTGGATTTCAAGAAAACTGCAAATAACTTCCTAAAAACTAAATGCATGAATTATTTTTGGCACTGCAAGCAAGTGACTCTTCAGTACAGCATTAATTCAAATATGTTAGTAATAATTAATTATCCCTTTACTTTTTCTTGGGTTACAGGGGTAGAAATTGTGACAGAAGAACTGGAAGCATCATTTGTTATCACATCCTCTTTTTTCCTCACTACCATTTATATTACCATAATTATTATCAATAAGTGTCATTGTTACACAAAAACACAACTGCAAGTAAGAACATTGTTTCAATGGATGTACAATATTTATACTTACAATGTTTACTCACAAAATCACATTTTCAAGTAATCCTGATACATATTTGGTAGGCATTTCTTTTTTAAGAAAACCACAGCAAGTAAAAATCACGCTATTTGATAACAAAAACTTACCTTGCAGTTCTCCAGAATCTCGCGGAGGTTTTCTCGGATTCGATGACAAATTCCTCGCATATTTTCGCCCAAGCTTGCCTCTTCTCACTAATTATTTTATAACAGTATCCCTTCATCCCCCAAACTGGGTACTTTGACAAACTTCTGCCAGAATCCCCCTTTCTTCTTCAAACCGAGCCATCTGCAAGAATACAGAACGAAATAATGGTATGGCTTTATAATTATAGGTGTAATTCAAGTCATTCATTACATTAAGGTGCAAAACAAGAATGGAAGTACAATTCGTACCCACGTTATCAAACGTATATTCACTACTTTGCCGCGAACTACTACTGCAAAAACACGACGATCGCCGTTCGCACTCCCAAGGCAGTGCTGCCAAACCGATTTGCCAGGTCCGCGGCCACCAGACTTCGTTGAATCAAATTGGCACCACGGCCCAAGCCCTGACTCCAAAGCCACGGTTTCAAAACCATGGCTCAGATCACGTCTTAGAGATTCCCCATGGAAACGTTTTACTTATAAAAGTTACCATAAGTTGTATAAAAAGTACCGTATGAAACTCGATGTAATTGGTATTAATACACTCGTGTGAAGTTCACATCAGTATACCAAAGGACAAAGCATTGCAAAGTTGGAAATGCTCTTAAAAGTTCTATCACTGTAAATTTACTATAATGTAAGAGAAATATACATATGGAGTCGCGACTCCTAATATTATACGCGCATGTTTTCTTGAACCCTGGAATACCTACCCCCACTCCTTTGCCAACATTCATTCAATTAGACATAAATCAACGAGCATTGAGGACAAAATCTAGTAACCAGAAATGTTCGCTCTCATGTAATAGAAACTATTTTGCACCGAAAAACGAACTGCGAAATTTGATATAAAATTTCTTGTCAAAATAACCAAACTCCCTACTTCTCGCGCAACGATCGAAGTGAGGGCTCAAGAAAACGTGCACGGATAATACTGATTGAAGTGCTTCTCATTTCATAGCGCCATGTGCTGCCACAATCCATCTTCTCAGATCTAGAGCGAGATGCTCTAGCTCTCTAACACTACTTTTTTTTATCTTTCTCCAGAGAAAAAAATCCTTAATCGTGAGAAATGGTGATTGTACATGCTAATATATCACGTACACCGGCTCTCACGCCTTGGCATTGTGACAAAATGTACAGGGCAACAGTCGCCCAATACAACCCCTCTCAATCTGCCCTCTCTCCGTTAACAATATCGGCGCCGCGAAGGCCAATTGACATCTCATACACTGTTAGAAACAATGGTCACCATCACATGAATATTATATTTATTATTAACCCGATAGCAATCCTCAAATAATCCTCAAGCAGTGTGCTTCTTATCTATTGTTTCCATATCTCTTTTCCATCAGCATGCATTTCTTCAAAATTTCTGGTCGAGAAATGTGTAATCTTCGTAATGCAGAAATGCAGCAGAAATATATTTTTTATTTCATTTATACTCCTCTATAATTTTATACACACAATTTTTATTAGCATTCACATCACTTCACAACATTTCGGAGCTCATTGTGGCCTCATCATCAGGTAAAATATTGTACTACATAAATATATACATAAAATAGCAAAGATAAAAGTAGAATTTGAATTTTGTTGTTCTTCTAATACTTGAAATTCCAATTGTACTTTCATCCTTTGATAATTTGTGTATATTTATGTATTATAGTATTTTACCTGATGATGGGGCCACAATGAGCTCTGAAACGTTGTGAACTATTGTAAATGTTAATACAAAAATTGTCTATCTGGAATTACAGAGGTGTATAAATGAAATAAAAATATTTCTGCTTCACGAAGATTCCACGATTCCATCAGAAATTTTGAAGAAATGCGTGCTGACGGAAGAGAGATTTGGAAACAGTACTAGCACACTGCTGCACACTTTTTTTTGTATTGCTATCAGATTAATAATAAATAAAATAGTAATAAAAATATCAATAGAGACAGGCAGCTATAAAATAAAATTTAAAAAACGTATTAGCAGAAATATAGTTCACATTTATATAGTATTTATAGTTCAAGTGTAATACAGCACAACACTACGACGTAACTTCAAATGCATTTGGAAAGAGAAATCTTACTTTTGAAACTTACTCCCACTTCCTGACTACTGGAGTTCTTTTCAAGCAACGCAATACTTTGGCATTGTGTTTCTTGTAAAAAGCCAAATTAATTGAAATAATACCCATAATCTTTCAACGCCTTATGCAACACGTACAATACACAGATTGAAATACGCTCCAGGTTTGCCTACTCACCAGAACACGGCGTCACGCGTGTGAAGGATTTCGAGAACTCTGGCTCTTTCCACAGACTGGCCATCACCCGCAACTTCCAAGGTCATTCTGCCGTCGACAGAAAACTATTTAGTCGCAACAAATGTTACCTTCAAAACTGCGTCTTAAAATGCGTTTACACTGTGCGAGCGAACAAGCAGTTCTGTTGGAAGGCTAGTTCCATGGTGGAATTTCCATGGAAATTCCATCTCGTGTGCTCGCAGCGGCAGTGGCAGCGGCAGCGGCAGTCCCCCCCTCCCAAGTGAGGTTGTGTTCCGAGTGTTCTTGCAGTTATGACAGGCGCCTGAATTTACTTTTAGAGTAAAAAGAATGGAAGACGAGCGTAGAAATTTGGGGCTAATTGTTTTGACTTGTTTTCATTAAATAATAAATATGACCCTATCCAATGAATCGGATTCTGAGAACTGGCACATGAGTTGAAAACTATAAAATTACTGTACTTTTACTGTAACATTACTGTAAAATTACTGTAAAAAACTGTACTTTTATATAATTTAATTGTTTTAAATTTTAGTTCTTTATAAAATTCTTATAAAAATGGTAAGAACTATAGATTTCTTGTATCCCATATTGCTGTTTAGGTCTGCGAAATAGTTACAATTTCCCAAAAAATGTGAATATACTATAAACAATTACGCTACCTATTGATTTAATCAAGACTGCTTGAATCAACATCCCTCATATGCGAAAACAATAATTAATTTTTATGAATTTCTGTACAAATCTTGAAACAATCATAGTCTGCTCGGATTGTCTAAAAGAATGGAGATTTTAAGTTCTTACTACAACTTGGATGCAAAAGCCTACATTTATAGCACAGTACGATTCAGAAAACAGAAATATTTTTATTTAAATGTTGTTCAGTCCCTTTTTAATTTTTGGACAACCAATATTTTTAACAATTTTGAAAATATCTCTAGTAACTAAACATAATCTGTGAAGGCAGAATTGCAAATTTATTAATCTCTTTCAAATTTGTTTTGAATTAGCACTTTATGGACTATGACCAATAACAAAATATTTATTATCTGGTTTTACACAGTTAATGAAAGGATAAAAATTGTGATCTTTTAAATGTGATTAATTTGTAGAGGTGTTGAAATTAAAGATTTATAATTATAACAAATATAAGATGAGTTAAACTAAATAAAACTATTGTATTTCAATACATCATGTTAAAAACATGTTAATTCTAAAAAATACTGTATTGAGCAGAAATGTCTAAAAGTTGATACAATTAAATTAAATTAATACAATAAAATTATCATATTCTGAACAGAAACACGTATAAAATACTTCATTATTCAAGCCAAAACTTCAAAAATATTTTTAAAGTGTATTTTGTTAGAAGTGAATTGTCTCTGGCGTCCATAATATTAGTGAGGCAAAATTGATACCAATTTTGAAAAATAAACAAAATCCTGTCCAAAATCTCAGAAATGAAATCGCATTTACTGAACTTTTCCACATACTACGACACGCTGTATACTTGGGGACATCTGTTTCTGCCCACTTCGTGCCTCTGGGTCAATTCCCCTGGCGCCAGTAGTCACCCGAACTTACCCCTCGCGCCGTTCGGTAGACCTGCAGTGCGAGAGTAACATAGAGAGACCGTCTAGAGAATAATATTTGTTTACTTAAGTCTTAAGTTACATACCACCAAATATTTCTATTACATTGTTATTGTTACAAAATTAGTATTATATTGTTTTTTAATGAAATAATACTGTAACTACAGTTGGAAGTCACAAGAAATGCATTCAAATGCAATTCAGAGAAAAAATGAGTCTGAATGTAAAGCGTCCCAAACACGATTATAGTCATATCGACGGTAATTCAGCTTTTTTGAGAAATATAAAGATTCCTCAGAAATAATGCGGATAGGTAAGCGTATAGTTAAGAGATATAGAAACATTTTATTGGCAATGTCCAGTGGATACGCCATCAGCATTCTTTATTTTAGTTGTACGCACTGGAAACTGCCAACAAATATGTTTCCAAATATTCATGGTATTACATGCCTACAATCTCGTCACAAAGATATGGAGAAGGATGGAAATGGAGAAGGATTCTTGCGCAAATTTCAAGACTGCACACAATCCAGGACATGTTTCATCGCCTGTTGAGATCTTCTGATTTCTTCATTTCGAGCTTGAGGGATCTTCCCAAAAGAAAGTTAAAATTCTTGAACAAGGATGCTTTGTTCCATTTACCTGAGCCTGAAGGGAGAAATGTGCCCTAATTAAAAATGTGCTATTCCTTTCCGGTTCTTCGGACACTGTATATGAATTTTTTCTGGCAGAGGGCATGTGGTGGCATTAATACCATGCTTCTTTATGCCAAATGTTATCAATTAATATGTAAGTAATCCCTACGGTTTTCTAAAGTCAATGTTGTGAATTGATAAAATTTAATCAAGTTTATATAGAAAAAATATATATTCACAGAATTAAGCAATGCATTATTTTGGTACTATGTCCCCAGCTCCCGTACATGTAAAGATAACCCAAAATAATTTTGGTCATCGTAGAAAACATACAACTCTCAGAGGGTTTGGCCAGGAAATGGCCAAAATGCACCCCTGTGCGTTGTTTCCATCAACCGAGAGAAACAGACCGTTCGGAAGCGTTCTCTCACGCAGAGTAAACGCAACTTTATTTAGCAAGCAATAACCACTTAAATTAAAAAATATATTTTTTTCAATATATTTTCATTTTACGTAAAAAACATTGTTACTTAAAATTGGTGCCATGAAATCCTTCAAAAGCGCTTTTGCGAGAATGAGTAATCCAAAACCATCATTGGCAAATGGCAAATGAACATGGTAAACGTCGTTGAAAGACATTTGTGAATTTTATTGCTGACTTTTTTATTCACAGAGAATAAATGCTATTTAAAAATTCGTGAGCTGTAAGAATAAATTCGGAAACAAAAAAACCTAAAAAAAAGTAAGTTAACCTAAGGGTTTGAATTGTTCAATAATTTCAATTAGGCTATATACATTAGAGAACTCTTAAAGAAGTTTCTATTTTTCGAAGTGGTATTGACTGATCTAGTAATTAGTGACTTCATAAGCTAACAATTAAATTTCAAAAATATTTACACCAATTACACCAACATTACATATATATATATATATATATATATATATATATATATATATATATATATATATATATATATATATAAGCTTTATTTGAGCAAATGTACAAATATATAACAATTTGCATTTGCGCAAAGAGGCGTGTTTTCCTGTTTTTCAATCATACCTGGAATAACTTGTATGTAATAAAATAGAATGGATATTACTCGTAATTGCGACAAAGGAAAGCAAACACGCAACGTAAGTAAATATTACAAACAAAATACACATAAAGGACATTGCAGCAAAAGTAGCAGGAAGACAACAGTACCAAGAACAAACAGCAAAAGATAACAATGAGCCATCGTAATTCACATCCAAAACTCTATCAAAGTGCTAAAATTGAGATTTTACAACGTAATTAAAGAATTAATAGAGTAAAATATAGCGTACTGGCATCTAATTAACACTATAGCAACTGGTAGTGCATGAGACATACAATGCAGATTTCTGCGCAGTACCATACCTCTATTGTCAAAGCGTGACTAGACACAAATATTAGCCAAGAAAAGAGAGTGATCAGAAACCGTTGATGCCTCAATTATTTCGGTATTCATTATCATTAATTCTCGCGTTACAAAAAAGAGGTCAATTATGGAACTGGAAGTAGAAGCAGCACGCGTGGAGGCATTTACCAACTGCTTCAGTTGGAAAAAATAAGTCCATAAGGGTACTCAATCCGTAAGACTTTAGATTGCTGATATCAAAATTGAAATCACCCAGGCAAATCAGATGATCAGTCAGGGGTAAAATGTCACAAATCTGATTTTCCAAAAGTGTACAATTTTCTTGTAACGTACAACATTAACATTCCGTTTAAACAAAATATGGAGGTTGGTATACCGTGACTATTGCTATAGGACTCTTGAATTTAAAAACGTTTGCAGCAATCTCAATAGCAGCCGGTGATTTAGCCACGTCACCAATATCACAAATCACCACTTTAGTGTACAGATTCGTCTTTATGAAAATGCCTAAGCCACCGCCTCTCAAGAGAGCATTCACGCGACCAAAACGTAAGAAAATATAATACGGAATAACAATGTGGTCGTGGTTGCTCTCCAGAAGCCAAGTTTCAGACACAAATTTCATAGCATCTAACATAATCATACAAAAACATATAACTTACGCGATACAAACATTAAATATGACATTTGTTTAAATCCAAAATTATATCATTTTATTAGATTAATTTTTTGGTCAATTTAATCAATTTAATCAATTTAAATCAATCAATTTAAAAAGTCCTAATAGATTTTTATATATTCATATTTTATTTAAAATATTAGTTTACACAACTGTACGATATAATATTTTTCTTTGATAATTTTTAGGTGTTAAGATAAGTTCTACAAATCACTATTTTGCAAATAAGGTTTATACAATATGACAATATATTAGAAGACAATGTATTCTTCATGTTATATAACTCAAAACATAAAATAACAATATAATTAAACGATAATAAACATTGCTAATAAAATTTGTTGTTTTGATAACACAAAAGTTCCTACTGAGTCCCGTTTCCACATCCAAAATTCAATACATATTTACGATTTTACAGCACATAAGGAATATAAATGATGTCTTCTTTATCAGAAGAAACAATACACAGAGAAAGGAAACGCATGGAAAAATTAAGAAGATAATTTCTGCCTATTAACTGAATAGAAAATAACAGAGGTGAAACAAAAACGTTTAGGTTTCACACTACTTTCACATTCAGAAGTTTTCGTTTGCACAAAAGGTCTCTACACGATTGCCTCCTTCTTGGAGTCAACAGGGAGTTATTAGATGGAATTCATCAATAAATACAACATAAGGTAAGAAAGGTAAGTTTCCAACAAAAGTGATAAGAGTTTCTCAAAAGTTGTAACAATAAGGTTTTTTAAAAATTACTACAAAGTGTCTCTATTTACAAAAGTTTCAACATTTAGAAATGCAAACCTCTATCCAATCCAACTTTATCTCCAAGTCAGCAGAGAAACATGAACGATATAGGCCGCTTCACAATATCCCGCGAACGCGATGGCGAGGACGGGAGCGGGAGCGCGAGGTACGTAAGCCAACGGGAAGAGGAATAGCGTTATGAATATGTAGCGGCACAAAAGAGCGCTTGAAAAAACAGTTGCCGAAACCCAAGGACTTCAAGCTACTCTATTCTGTTCACTCTTTGATTTGCCATGTCTTTGCGTGTGTTGCTATGAGTAATGAATCCTTTAACGAAAGAATATTAATTAGAAAAAAAATCATTAGAATAAATAAAAGAAAAAACTACTACGAACTTACGGAAAATACAACTAATTAAAATTTTATCAATAAACGAGCATCTTCAATGTACTTTAACGAAACATATAAAACATATTTGGGGGGGATTTTAATTGTAAGTATTAATATGAATATTTGTTTTAAATTTATTTTTACGTCAAAAACAGTTAAAAACTGTGTGAGTTTTGAATACAGAAAGAAATGAGAGTTTTATGCAAGGATTGTTAACAAAAATATTCGCTCCGACCTAATAAAATCTATTTTCAAAAATAAATCAGCTAAAAATTTGGGCTCTTGTCTCTCATCATATCCTTCGTGAAGGAATAATATTTCCTGTCGCGACAACATGAAGAACGATAATTTGAATAATATATTTCCCACTGAATTCTAGAACACGTGCACAGATATGAAGTTACATTTATATCCACAAGGAAAACAAGGGATCATCTCAGCATTTGCTCAAGGGATCAGGGAAACTGGACGAAAAAACCTGATAGAGATTGGAGTCATCGATCCAGTAGCTGCGGTACAATACTTGTTACAGGCTGTTTAGAATTACACAGTCCAAATGGTAAATAGTACATTACATATCACTATTAAAGTTAATGTTACTTTCCTTGTGATGCTCAGTATATTCTCTAATTGTATAGAAACAGTTATGCAGCAGAAACGATTTCACTTGGGAATTTAACTTTTCTATCAAATTGAATCGTTTAATATGATCTGGCAAAGTGTTGTAAAATAATGTATATGTATTATATGTGAATTCTTTTATGTGAGCTATTGATACTGTCACCCGATGAATATGATTACTACGTCGAGTATATTAAACTACGTAGTTATAGACATCGGCGTTTTCTGAAAATATATTCCGGCCCTTAAGCAAGTCAGTTTTGACAAAAACCACTGATGCTGATGCTGATGCCGATTGTTACAATGATGATTGCATGTTTCCTTTTAACATGAATAAAAGATATATTTAACAAATTTAATTCATTCAAATATGTAATATTTTTATTACCAATACATGAATATTTAATTTCTAGGATTTCGCTAATAACTTTTTTGGACGACAATTTTTTGTCTAAGAAGAGAGTTTAAAATTTTTTAAAAAATATAATATTTAAAACATTTTATTTCTTTTTCTCGCGAAATCTTGAAAAACTTATTCTTACACCTGTGTACAACACACTATCCTTCTTAGTGCTAGTTTAATCTCCTCCTTACCCAGTACAGTATTAATGTATGAAGGAATGTCATGGGAAGAGCGTGGTCAAAGACGAATGTGTGTGAACATGTGTGGTGTGCTGGTAGTGGTCAACTTCACTTCAACCATAGACAAATGAACTTTCACAACCTTTCTCTGTGCTTCTACGACCGTCGTGGTTGGTGGCGCGCTCTTCCGGCGTCTTCGAGAATTGTAACTGCCCAGAATAGTTCGCGCGTGTGCCATTCAAAAATACACTTACGTTTCCATTAAAACCAACATACCTGTGGTACGTAATGAGGAAAATAAACGTAAAATATACTAATATAAATAATACTATATACTAATATAATTAATTAGTGAAATGCAACTTCACCTACTTCCACTGAATAGCCGCCCCTGCCTTGATACGAAAAATCAATTGACGGCGAAAGGTCCATTTACGCTTCAGTCTGATGTTAATGCTAGCGCCTAAACCGTACACAAAATATTCTCCAAAACTGGTATTCCCCGATCGATCGAAAACAGGAATTCCCAACCTTTTTATTTCATCGACCCTTTTAAGAGAATGTTTATTTCATGGATCCCCTTACGGTTTCTCTCAAGTATACAGCATCTATAATCATGACCAAAAGAATTGCACATAAACGCTTTAAAGATAACAACTTTGTTCATGAATATTCTTGTGAATATCCCGATTTTCAATAATCGGAGAAAATTCCGCTCAAAAGCTTCAGCTACTCAAAAGAATAGGTGAGTTTTTAACCTTCATTTAAATGCGATGGTTACGAAACGTAGACTGTTTTTTTAGAACGATTCTCCATTGCATATTGCGGAGAGTATTGAACCATACAAGTAGAATATCGTTGTGAACGGATAGTTATAATGTCTTCAGTTTTCTGAACATCCTAACTCCTAGGGATAAACGACGGATACTAAAGATGAACTAATTTGTAAAATATTATAATTTTTTTGTTTTTTGTTGCAAAATAATTACTAAAGTACCTTATTTTTATGAAACCAACTGGTTTTGTATTGTACTGATCAGACGCCAGATCATATTCGCCTATTGACACCCAATTGACCACTTAATCATCATTAACCTACTTCCAAATTTCATCGACACCCAAGTAGTTTATACCGACCCAGTTGGGAACCCCTGCTCTGTAATATATAGCATCAGTAATTATGACACTGAACATGGCACACAATTGCCTTAAAGATAATTTCATCCCCAATACTCTCGTAAATTGTAAATGTAAATATTCAAGTAAATGTAAATATTACGGCCTGAGCCTCGCCAGAAATACAGACATTATTATTATTATTATTATTATTATTATTATTATTATTATTATTATTATTATTATTATTATCATTATTATTATTGTTATTATTATTATAAAATATCTCGATTTTTCAATGATCAAAGATGTTTTCGATTCTGAGTAGCTGAGTTTCTAATTTTAATTAAAATGCAATCATCATAAAATGTCGATAAATTGCGAAAGCCATACTGTTTCCTGAGAGTCCACCTCCTTTACTTATTGCATCTTCCAATCGTGCGCTAATAATATGCTCAAAAACCTTACCCGCGGTATCGAGCATGCACAGCGGCCGGTAAGACGCCGGATCTTCAGGAAGTTTTCCCCTTTGGAAGAAGTACTAGTTCTTATTTCTTCCATCTCTCAGGAAATATCCCTTCTCTCAGACGTGTCGTAGAGGTCCACCAATATTTCACTACGAGCGCATATCGCAGTCTTGAGGGCGATGTTGAGGATACTTCCGGTCCTGGTGCCTTGGAGTTACCAATTCTACTGATTATGTGCAGTAGTTCATCCTCAGTGACCGGTGGTATCATTTCCGTATCAAGTGGCATGTCGATCGTCAGTTGGCCGGGGTGGTGTGGGAATAAAGTTGTCACAATTCTCCGAAGAATGTTATGGCAGTTCGGAGACTGAGTACGCGACTTTATAAACCTACCCATAACCGTCTTATATGGCCTACCCCATACATCTTTATCAACTTCATCACATATGCTTTTAGCGCAAAGACGTGTACTTTCCCGGATTGCGGTCTTCAACAGTTTTCTGGCCAATTTATATTTTTCTTGCAATTGAACAAAGTTATCTTTACCACGAGCTCGCTGATATAGTCTCCTGGCCGAAGGCAGTGACGGCGATGACGAGCAATGGCTTCATTCCACCAGTAAACTGGTAATCGTCGGTGATTGGTTCCTCTTCTGGGCATCGCTGCATCACAAGCTCTGGTTATCCAGTTCATAATTTGGCTAACTTTTGTCTCTGCCGTTCCTCGTGGCACAAAATTCTCCAAACAAAGACCGAATACATTCTTGTCAAACGCTTTGGCCTTCCATCCCCTCACCTACATCGCGGTCCAACATATCGAGATGCAGGATGCATCTCGTATACAATAGCCTGATCGTCGCTGTATGTGTAGTTTTCCCTGACTTTCCAGGATACTCCCATTCTCAACAAGCTGTCATAAACGTTATGTTCACCACATATCCTACATCACATCTGCGGAAAGTATGTGTATCACCAGTGTTAAAGAGTACTATGTTCAAGACGGAGAATGATTCTAGGACGGCTCGACCTCTCTTATTCGTAGCCGAGCTCCCCCACTTCACAGCCCAAGCATTGAAGCCCACGAGGGGGCTGCGACCTCTGGCGTCAAGAACTAGACGATATAGGAATTGCTCAAAGTCATCAAAGGTATCGTTTGGTGACGCGTAGCAGCAGTAAATATAGATTCCATCAATTTTAACCCAGATGTATCCAACTTCGGCTGGAGTCATTTCTTGTTGGAATGGACGATTCCCATATGCCCAAATTGCTGCTTTGTTGCATTGGTCGGATACCCATGATGAATCGTCGCGGTTTCTGTATTGCTGACAGAATCGCGACATCTGTTTCCCATTCCCCCACAGATTGTGCTAGAATATTCTGAGCAACGTCACAGTGGTTCAGATCTATTTGAACTATTTTCATAGTCTGTCCAATATTTTCTTTATCGTTCATTGGTAAGAAGGACACCTGTTACACCCGACGGCATGTTTGCTGTCTTTGCCGTTTTGTACACACAGCAGGCACTTTGGATTGGATTCGTGCATGTCTTAGCGAAGTGATTATCATCACCGCAATTCATGCACAACTTCGATCTGTCACACGGGTTCTTACATGCTCGACGTATATGCCCAAAATCTAAGCATTTCAAGTACCTCAGGGAGTCTTCCTCTCACGCAATCGGCAGTTTTACCATCCTATGCTAACATTACCAGAAGCTAATAGGGCATTGGCCACGGTGGCCGGGAGACTGACTACTGCTACCTGTGTTCCCCCATATGCTGGTGTTAGGAATTTCACTATTGATGCCGGCAAATCCTGCGCTTCCGGGAATTTATCAACGAAAGCATTGTGGATTTCCTCTTTGTTTGTAACTTCATCCAGGTCCTTCACCTGAATGGTCACTTCATAGGTGAGTATTCTCACATCGGAAGGACCCGAACACTCTTTACTGAAGATTGGAACTCCAGTGTTTGGCGCTCTACGGATCTGCGGAGTTGTAGGAGGAGATCGCCGGATGCTGTCTTACGGATCTGAGTGACATTTGAACCCAGATTCTTGAGCTTCACATCACCTTTCACTTTTCTCAATATGTCCGCGTAGGATTTGGCGCGCTCACATCATCTCTCTTTTTATTCCCAAAGCATCTGGCTTTCGTGGCCTTTTTAGAGTTTTCGAACGCTTTTCCTTCTTCCTGCGGTCACCGTCTTGCCACTCGAACTCGCTTCCTAGTGACACTAATGAAGGCGTTCCGGCCCGCGGTTCGCCTTCATGGCCCTTCGGGGTTTCACTCAAATCCGCCGCCGTTTCCTTTTGGTGTTCACGGTTGGGCGGTGGCTTGCTCTTCGTCTTCGTCTCTGTACTCACAACTTATTGTTTTTCGGGGGACGTCTGAGTGCTTATCTCCTTTATAGGATTCATAGACTGAGGATCTGGAGAGGACGGTCCTCGTCATTCCCGTAACCACGTCATTAAAACGTGCGAATCGCATAAGCTATCGTTTTTGTAGATAACACAAATTTTGTAGATAACACACACCATTTTTGTAGATAACACAAATAATACAATTTTTCGATTGAATCTTCATTCAATGGGTGATTTCATGAGTGTCATCTCCAGATATCATTAGTAGACACTTCGGAGTAAGATGAAAAAAGAACTTGCATTATTGTTCCCTGTTAAAACATATTTATTTGTTTTTGTAAATAAGTTGAGAAATGAAATTTTAGTTTTAATTTTATAGGTTTGTAATTTGTACCATTTTCAATGCTCGAAAATTATGTTTATACATTTTAAACAAACATGTGTCCATTGATACCAACAAAATTTAGTCAAATTTTGAGGCTTTAATTTTTTTTCAAAAACATACCTGAAGCGTACTATGTTGAAATCATATGCTAAACTCGTTTCACTGTACAATATAACCTAACTAATGGTTTAATCGGGAATAGAAGTATGAAAAGTAGCAAATAATTTAGTGTATGTTTTGTGTGTGTAGTATCTGCAATTTTCTAATACATGCATTTATAATCAAAATGGAATATCTGTTAATAAAAGGAGTGAGGTGGCAATGTCTCCAGGCGTATTGCAACCAGTGATGCGAGCTCGCGCGAGCGTCTCTCAGCGATTGCGTCTCTCCGCTCCTGCTGGGATTGGGATGGATGAGCCACTCCACGTCAAATCGCACAAGAGTTGACACGACGTTTTTGAAATGTACGATTTTTTTTTCTTAATCTGGACATCAAAAAAAGAGACACGTGTTTTTTTTATTTTCCTGAAAATTGATTACACTGCTCAACAAAAAAACTTTGTTTTTTACTTGCCAAGGATATTGCAAAATATGATTGATTGATGCTCCGAATATACTCAACATAAAATATTCGTGGTTTGTTTAATTTAATACTTTGATATGCGTACTTTATTACTCTGTAAATTACTTTCTCAAAAATTAAATAATTCATTAAAAAATGAATTATTTTTTAAAACATCTAAATTTTGGTATGAACTCGTTCAAATAAAAATTTGGAAAAATATAGGCGTATTTCTTATTCAGTTTCTACAAAACACAAGAAAAAAGTGGGCACTGAACACGTACAGGTCCAAAAAAATCTATTGTAATTATGCGTGCGCGCGCTTCTTGCCCTGCACTAACGAATTGTGTTTGATCAGTCTTTGATACACGTGCCGAAGAACAATAAAAAGAATGACCTCGGCCTGATTAGGGTTTCAAGAAATATTAGTAACTCATATGTTCACTCTTGTCTCCAGAAGGGATGGGTGATAGCGAAACAAATTCTACTACTGCTTTTCGTCGTGTCAGCGAAACGAATTTTACTGCTGAGTCCCTTTGCATCCTAGGGATGGGGTGCCCTCCTAACCTTATTTATTTATTTATTTATTTATTTAGTCAAAAACCGTATGTGACGTATGGGGGGAGAAAATCATCTGCGCACGCTTTCTTGAGTTTCAGAATCCCTTCCCAACTTTTTAACTATTAATAGTTGAAAGATGAAAAATAGTAATAATAATAATAATAATAATAATAATAATAATAATAATAATAATAATACTAATAATAATAATAATAATAATAAATTTTAAAAAGCGACAGATTAACATTTCATTAGCCTAGTTTGCCTTTTATTTTACCTTGCTAGTGAAATACAACAGACCACTTGTCAAGGGACTGGAGTAAATTTTTTGAGCATCAGGCGCAGCACGCATGTTATTAGGAGAAGAGTGCTAGAGTTTGTTCTGTGAATCGTGCATACACTGTGCAACATGAGAGGCGATCACCGTATGAGAAACGACAGATGTTTCAATCAATTTAGTCTTTCTGCTTACGATTATAAGAAAAGAAAATCTTGAAGTAACGTTAACTACGATTTACTAGTGAAATTTGATTTAGAGTCATTAGATTGGCGAGTTTATGATTCGTGTCGGAAAAAAGGGAGTCGGCTCCCAAAAATGCGTTTTGTTAGTGAAGAGACCGACGAGATTAGTGATTCCTGTGGCATTAACGAAAGTAGCGGTAAGTCCAGTGAATATACTGAATACAGTGGAAATCAGGAAAATGAAAATTTAAGCTCTTCAGATAGTTCGTCAAGTGTCTGCGAAATGAATGTAGAGAAGATAAACATTAGAGTTTAATTGCAATACGAGATACCCAAGTGAAGAAAAGAAAATTACAACAAAAACAATATCCTCATGAGAAATTTCGGACAGTACAAAGTGCTACCACAAATATTTTTTTCTCACTAATGATCCTTCACTGTCAATTGAAAAATCAGACAAATATATTATTAAGAAACTTGTCGATTCCTTTTACTCAACAGATCACAAGACATTCAAAATTCAAATTTTGACAATTTTTGAAAGTTGGAGATACAATCAAATTATCACTTCGCAGCAACCAAACTCGTGATAAAAGTGGCTAAACAGTTGGATGAAGAAAATGTAATCTTGTCCAGACCTGAAAGTAAATTCGGTAAGACAGTAGAACTGCGCATTGTGTCGAAAGTTCAGGAATCCTAAGGTAAGCGAGTACAAATATTTGAAGTGAGTTGTGAAAGACCAGAAGATTTCAAAATATTAGTCATAACGTGAGTCAAGAATCCGTCATTGAATAAACAAAGACAATAGTTTAGTTGTATCACCTCAAGAAGTACTTAAATTACTGCTTCATCCAGTAGCGCCAGTATCCATGATGTAATCTACTACACACACATTCATAAAAAATTAAGTCACTGAGATCCCTCTTTGATTTTTTCTAGATTTGTCAACAATATTCTAGTGCGTTTATTAATATTTAAAAAAATCTCATCCAGTTTACAAAAATATTCAATTTTAATTTTCTTAAAATATTTAAAATTTATGAAATTAAATATTTTGTAAAATCTCAAAAATTAAATGTTTTTAATTTTTGAATAGAATTTAAACGGAGTTTCTATTATTAGTGTATTCAAATATGTGATATTTTTAAGTTAGTGATCCGCGTCAGTTTTAGCAAATTTCATAATGCAATATTTCCGAAAATAATAAAGTTGAAAAAGAAATAGGTGTTAACTTCTTTGATGTATATAATAAATACAAAAATATAGGAAATATTTAAAAATGTGAAGGTCAAATTTTGGTCTTTTTTGTGCGATTTGACGTGGAATGTCTCGTATGTGGGATTGCATGATTAATAAAACAACGTCTTTTTCTTCCATGCTTTACAATACAACTCTTACAGTACAACACTTTTAATTAAAATAAGAATGATCATGAAGGTTAGCATGGAAATAAAACGTATACGATACAAATTACAGATGCGATTGTAGGTAATTTTACAATTTGTTCATCATTGCGGTTTATTGAATTGTCAAACACCAAGAGAAATTTCCTACCGCAACATACAGCATGCCGTCCTGTTGGTCTTTAGTAGCCGGCTCCCTTTATTTGCTGCCTTGCTCACATTCTGAGCAGGGAAGGAATGGGCGTTGCCCCGACTAATAATCACTGATAATGATGTCGTTGGTTTCCGCCCCCTGAATCATGATTGGACTGTCCGGGCGACGCCGCGTCGATGGCCAACAGACCGCGGTCATCCAGACAGCGCAGATCAATCACCGATAATGTTCTTCGTTGTGTAGGTGAGTCGCCCCGCGAAACAGCGGGGCGCCGGGTTCACTCCCAGACACGATTGCAAATTTGTTTGGCATGATCAGCGTGTGAACCTTAAGTTGCCATGACTAAAATTAGAAAATGGCAGTAGCTTCATTACTTTTGGGGAATAATCAATATTCTTAGAGGAAGATACTGCACAAACGAAGTATAGATGATTAAGATGGTTCCAAATTTGTTTAGAGCGGTGGCGATCACTCGTTGGTACGTAACGTTAAAATGACTGTTGCTCAATTATCTTTTTTTTTCGAAAAAACTAATATTCTGGTGGATCAATCCGAAAAACTAGGCACAAACGATTTAGGACGAGAAGATAGAAAACGATTGAGATTATACCAAATGTCATAACAGAAACTATTCTTCTTCATTAAAATCTAAAGTATTATTTTAAAAAATGTTTCCCCTCACAAAATTATTTCAAAAATTCAATAGCCAGTCACTCTTGAAACCTGCCGGTTGTTGGCCGAGTCCTAAATGTGTAAAGCTAGGAACGTGGCCCCTCAAGACTTGAGCCCTTGAATAGTAATTATAAGAAGAAGAAGAACAACAACATAAAAAATTCGACATATGTATGACTTTATGGAAACTACGTGGCTCATTCCCGGTCTCCCCCAGTGATAAAACCACTCAATGTACATCTACTGTGTAATATTTATTTTTTATTATATTATTGCCAACGTTTACCTAAGTAATATTTTGTATCAATTTTTGATACTTTTGACTATTTATAAGAAATCATCGACACGAAACAATGTAAGTGCGCTACAGATGCATCTCGTGGCGCCGACGGAAGTCGCTCGCCTTTTATCAAGGAGGTCCGGATTCGAATCCCGTCGATTGCCGGACATGCTTATGCGAAATTTGTTCCAACAAAACGTGTCTGCCTACTTCCCAGGGGTTAGTCCAACTCCTATGAGAAGCGTCCTAAAGTCTACCCGTATCCTTCCTTCCGTTCCTTCCCAATTCTGCTCGCTGGTTTGTGACGCAGGAGCGCGTGGTAGGAGGCACGTACACGGGGATGCTACCTGGCGGTCCTCTTGGCAACTGACTGCGACGAGACTGTTATTGATATAATCAATATGTTTGTAACATACATATTTAATATATATAACATTAATTATGTAAATTACAAATATAATTTGCAAAATATATAATTAATATGTAATGCAATTAAAAACAATTAGTATATTAACGGAGGATAACTCCAAATGCAACCGGTCGATGTTGGAGACCCGTTGCGTCAGCCGCATGGAGACGCATGGAGACCCGTGGCGTCAGTCTACACGCAACAAAATAATAATAATAATAATAATAATAATAATAATAATAATAATAATAATAATAATAATAATAATAATAATAATAAAAGATGGATAGGGAATTATTCCCTAATCCTGCAAATACTATCTTTAAGGCCAAAAGTAAACCTTCAGAATACGACAAAAAAATCGACAGAAAGATGAACAACAAACTAGAATTTCTCGGATAGCTTCAAGTGAGGTCTTCGTTCACTTTGCAACAAGATGCGTAACGATTATATAACACGCCAAGAATTTTCGTGAGTTTATTTAACTAACATTTATAACTAACGTTTGTTTAACTCAACATTAATAGTGTATTATTGTTATTCTCTAATGTATGGAAATTCAACAGACAATTTTCATGGGAAACATATTTCGGATAAGCATCGGAAGAAGTTACAGACAGCAGCTGTCGTAGTTTCATCTCAATTCCACAGCGTCCCTACTCTTCTCCGCGTTATTGATTGGCGCGAGGTGCTCGACGCAGCAGGTGGGTGCGGCCGGAGAGCAACAGGCTGAGCGAGGTGAGGGCGGGGCGGGGTGGGGCGGGGCGGGGCGGGGTGGGGGCGGAGGTAGCGGCGGGGTGCGCGCCTGCGCCTCGAGATGAACTCCTCCGCCCCGCCTCCCCCCGCCCCGCCCCGCCCCCTCCCGGCTCCGCCCCGCGCCCAGAATATCGACCGCAGCGGGCAGCCCAGGCTCCGGCCCCGGCCCCGACCCGGCCGCCGGCAGTCGACGCCGCTCCTCGCGACCCGCCGCCCGCTTCCTCGCTCGTCTCCGCGTCTCGTCGGACTCCGCTCGTCGCGTCTCGTCTCGTCTCGACTCGTCTCGTCTCGTCTCGTCCCGTCTCGTCATGGCGAAAGGCAAAGGTAGGTTCGCGAGCCCCGCGGACGGGCTGCTCTGCTTCGTCGGAGGACGACGAGGGCGGGAGCTCCGCCGCTGGGCAGCGATCGGAGGAAACTGCTGCAATGACCGATCGCAGAGGGAGGTCGCCCAGCGGCGCTGAAGCGTCCCTTCCCCGGCCTTCTTGACGGGACAAAGAGATCCAATGAACGGGTTGAAAACAATGCGTTGGCGATTGAACTATGTCTCCCTTATTGACATTTCAAATCAGACAAGTCAACCAATAACAACATTTTGATTGGCCGCATTATCCATTTGCTGTGGATTCACTGTTCTGTATCTTGTAATGGATGTTGAGTTCTATACATAAGATTCGTGGAATGAAATGTAAGCCGCAATACTGTGTATATGTATGTCTGTCACAATACTATTTCTATTTACATATTTTAATTGATGTTTGAAGTTACTAACCTTCTAAGATAAAGTCACTAGCAACACTGCAGGTTCATTCATTTTTTTCCAATATGTGTTTTTGCTTCTTTCTCCAAATATTACGTTTGGTAAATGAGAATAGGGTAAATGTAGTTTCAAAAGACAACAGCGTTTATTTCTCCCAGCTGGTTCCCACTTTAGAGACCCGAAAAACGCATCTTTTATCGAAGCGTCAAGTAGAGCTACATCAGATTATTTGAAGTTTTCACGCGCATTACCAAAGTTAATGCGGTTTTTTAAACGTTTCTGTTAATGCCTTTCTTGGATCTTAGATACACGAATTCCAGAAAAAGAAAATTTCTTAAGGTCCAAATGGAGATCAACATATCACTTCTGTATTCGTAGATTTTCTATTCCATGAGGTCGCGTAAACGTGCAATAAAGAAAATGGTCGCTGTTTCAAAGGCAACCCCGGAGGTAGCGCGAGGGGCGGGGTGAGGAGGGGCGAGGCGGGGTGTGAGGCGGAGGGGCGGGGGTAGCGCCCGCGCTCCCTCAAGCCCAGAAATAGCGCGGCGCTGCGCGGAGCGGCCAGGAGCGGGGCGGGGAGGGACGCAGCGGCTCACAAGAGAAGTGGCCCGGGGCAGGTGGACGCTGAGGGTGAGGGCACCGGCGAGGCGGAGGGGGAGCGGGGAGAAGCTGGAGGGGGCGGGGGAGGGGGGTGCGGAGCGGCTCACAAGAGAAGTGGCCCGGGGCGGGTGGACGCTGAGGATAGAGGGTGAAGGCACCGGGTGACGCGGAGGGGGAGCGAAGAGAAACGGGGAGGGGTGCGGCAGAGCCGTGAGGTGCGGGGAGGCGCGGGGAGGTGCGGGGAGGTGCGGGTGCGGGGAGGTGCGGGGAGCGGGAGGTGCGGGGAGGTGCGGGGAGGTGCGGGGAGGTGCGGGGAGGTGCGGGGAGGTGTTTGCGGAGGTGCGGGGAGGTGTGGGAGGTGCGGGGTGTTGCGGGGAGGTGCGGGAGGTTGTGAGGAGGTGGGGAGGTTCGGGGAGGTGCGGGAAGGTGGGAAGGTGCAGAGGAGGTGGGGAGGTGCGGGGAGGTGCAGGGTGGGGAGGTGCGGGAGGTGCGGGGAGGAGGCGGGGAGGAGCGGGGAGGGAGCGGGGAGGGGCGGGAGGCGGGGAGGAGCGGGAGGGCGGGGAGGAGCGGGGAGGGCGGGAGGAGCGGGGAGGCACAGCAGGAAGGAGCGGGAAGGAGCAGGGAGGAGCGGGGGAGGAGCGAGGGAGGAGGCGGGGAGGAGCGGGAGGAGCGGGAGGAGCGGGGAGGAGCGGGGAGGAGCGGGGGAGGAGCGGGGAGAGGCGGGGAGCGGGGGAGGGCGGGGAGGAGCGGGGAGGAGCGGAGGAGCGGGAGGAGGGGAGGAGCGGAGGAGAGGAGGGAGAGGAGGAGCGTGATGGAGCGGGGAGGAGCGGGGGAGCTGGGGGAGCGGGAGGAGCGGGGGAGGGAGCGGGGAGGAGCGGGGAGGAGCGGGGAGGAGCGGGGAGGAGAGGGGAGAAGAGGGGGAGAGGGGAGGAGCGTGATGGAGCGGGGAGGAGCGGGGGGCGGGGAGGAGTGGGGAGAAGCGGGGAGGAGCGGGGAGGAGCGGGGAGGAGTGGGGAGGAGCGGGGAGGAGCGGGCCGGGGCGGAGAAGGGTGGGGCGGAGCGGCTCACAAGAGAAGTGGCCGGGAGTAGGTGGACGCTGCAGGTAGAGGGTAAAGGCACCTGTCGTGGCGGAGGGGCAAAGGGGGGAGCGGGGTGGGACGGGGCGGTGCACAAGAGAAAAGACGCCCAGGGCAGTCGGACGCTGTGGACTGAGCGTAAACGCACCGAGGGATGCGGAAGGGGAGCGGGTGAGGTGCAGAGATGGGGCGGGAGAGGCGGGAAGGGTTGGGGTCGAGCATGGAGGTGCGTGAGGGGCGGGGCGTGACGGGAAGCGATGAGGCGGTACGGGGAGGTCTGGGAGGGGAGAGGCGGGATGGAGTGGGGACGGGTGGGAAAATGTGGTGCGGGGTGGGGCGGGGAGGGCGGAGCTGGTTCTTACGAATAGAGTGGCTGAGGGCCAGCGGAGGCTATGGCTGAGGGCGAAGGCTGGTCGGAGGCTGTGGGGCTGTGGCAGCAGGTGCAGCGGGGGCGGTGTGTTGATGCGTCGCGGGGGTGGGGTAGCGAGGACCTGGGGACCGATTCGAGCGAGGCATCGAAGGGAGCGGGGGATGCGGGGAGGTACGTGTGGTGATACGGGGTGGGGAAGCGGAGAGCGGTTGGTGGAGGTGGCAGGGGGCCGTGGTATCGAAAAAGTGGATAAATCTCATTTCAGCATTTACTAAAATACTTCCTCCAACATCTTGTGTGGTAAGAATTCATGTTCTTTGTTCATTAAAAGCGACAAATGTGTTAATGCAAACCGTCAGAGTGCTCGTTCGCCCGTCATATCTGTCTGATGTAAGCGCCAGCGCTGAAAGCAACCTCGAGGGTCTAGAGTTTGGAATGGACTTTTGATTTTATTTTTCACATTAAGCCTTAATAACATTGTAATATTTTTTTAAAATGGCTGAGATATTTTATAAATTTTTTTCTTCGTACAGCCCAAAGGAAATTAAAAATGGGACAGGTCTTATTTTCGCTGACCTCCTCGAATTTTCGAAAATTGCAAGTGTCAAAATTTTAAAAAATTAAAAATAAGGCCTCCTCGTTTTTGATTAAATTTAGTTGTTAGATAGTGTGAAGGGCATTTAAAACAATGGTAGTGGCTCCTGTTCGTTGAAAACTGAACCGGAGTGGTGGCTCAGTGTATCAACTGATATCACTGCATTGCCTCTGACCGGTTGATTGATTTTTTCATGTTTCCGGGCGCGTCAACTGCTTTGGTCATTAGTCCCGTTAGTGTAGTGCATGGTTTCTCGGGAGATGGCGGTGATCTTCCCCCGCCGGATGGCGAGATCCGGCGTCGACCTACCGTCGGCTAGTCCGGTTTCTCCCTAACAAGGACTTTCCCACCAGCGGGGCACCGCTCCAGCCGGGACAAGCTCTAAGTTCCCGACCGATCTCCCGGAATATGTAGTAGTGTAGTAAATGTTAGTGTAAGTGTGTGTGTAAGGGGAGAGCATAGGACAAGGAAGAGGAAGGACAGATCGCGCGCGGTCCGTGGCCCGTTTGCTAGGGTACTGCTCCGGCATTTGCCTAGTGTTGAGCGGAGAAACCACGGAGCAGAGCAGCTGGCTGCTAGAATTCTCCTCCAGACAGCGACTGAATTCGACCTAGCTGAAAAGCGAAAGTGTGTGTGTGTCGAAAATCCTGGCGCGTCAGAACTTGAACCTAGGACCTCCCGGTCAGAGCCGCTGCAGTGACATCAGTTGATGCACTGAGCTACCGCTCCCAGTCCTCTGACCGGGAGGTCCTAGGGTTGAGTCCCGATGGCGGCAGGATTTTCCCCACCAGCTTGTTTAGGTCGAATTCAGTCGCTGTCTAGAGGAGAATTCTAGCGACCAGATGCTCTGATCGAAAAGTTTCCGTGGTTTATCCGATCAACACCAGGCAAATGCCGGAGCAGTACCCTAACAAACGGGCCATGGACCGCGCGCGATCTTTCCTCCCTCTTCCTTGAGGTATCACTTCCTATCATTTCCTTCCTTGTCCTTCCGTGTCCTTACACACACACACACACACACTTACTCTAACATATACTACACTACCACATATTCCGGGAGATCGGTCGGGAGCTTAGGGCTTGTCCCGGCTGGGTGGTGCCTCACTGGTGGGAGATACCTGGTTGAAGAAAACCCCGCTAGTCGACGGTAGGTCGGCACCAGATCCCGCCATCCTGTGGGGAAGATCACCGCCACCTCCCGATGAAAAAGCATGCACTACACTTATGGGACTCTTGTCCTCCGTAGTTGACGAGCTCGGAATAACTAACAATCAATCAAATTTGTAAACTAAAAAAATTGGTTTTATTTTTTTTCACTACCGTTAACATTGTTTAAAATTCTGAAAAAAATATATGTTATAGAATGATATAGGACCCATTTCAGGGGGGAAAATTGAGAGAGTACTTCCGCCCGACCTCCGGAATAACTAAAAATCAATCATTAACAATTAATTTTTCGAAAGTTGGAAAAATTCAAAATTTTTTCGTCATTCTACAACTACTATTATGAAGATAGACATTTTTCTCTTTATGAAATCTATCCCTTAAAAATAGATTTTGAAGTAAGGTAAAATACAATGTTTCGGAAATTTGAGTACTTTTCGCGTAATTTTTCACGAAAATATGGGCGAGAAAGTACGTGTTGTTTTAGCACTACTAGTTGCTAGTGAGCTGTTGATACAAACACATGATGAACAGGATTTCTACGTTGAATATTATAGTTATAGACATCTGTATTGGTTGGAAATATGTTCCCACCTTTCAATAAGTTTTTTTACAAAGACCATTGATTCGTAAATCAAGAGGTACGGCAATGGTAAAATTCCTAGCGTAATAAAGGGAGGTTTACAAGAATCTCGTGGAGGGGATTTACTTATTATTCCTACAATTCTTTTCTGTAATTTAAAACTCTGGGGTTTATACGATGTGTTTCCCCATAATATTATGCCCTATCTCAGAAGGATATGATATAAGGATAGGATATTCGCGAAATATAATTAACGAGCATCATGAAGACGGACTGAATTTGGAAGAATTCTGAAATTTTAGTTGTAGGAAGACGCCGAAAAATTTTGAATTTGTGCAATTTTCGAAAAATCTGGGATTTCAACAAAAACAAGACCTGCACCATTCTTATAAGCGTCCATTACGCTATCCAACAAGAAATTTTAATAAAAAACTGGATGCTTTTTTTAATTTTGGAAATGACCCCAATCATGTAAAGCAGCTCTCAAAATTAAAATAATTTCAAATTCAAAGAGCTGCGACATCAGTGAGATTGATTGGGGATTTCAATTTTGGTAAAAATCCTGCTTAACAGTTTAGTGGCTAGCGTTGTTCAGACAGGCAGACATACGCACAGACGGATACGCATATGGCCGTCAATCGCTTTTTCGGTATCAAGGACTCACCAAACGGGAATTCTAACTACATAACGTGTTAGAGGAAGTAATTAACTACATATAGGAACAAGAATTCCTTACCAGAACCCGACAATGAGAGTTTTCTGTTGAAAAATCGCTGTTTTCCCCGCAGCATTACAATGCTTCCTCTATACTGCGTAAGCCAGGGCAAGCGGTCTACCTTCTCTTTCTAGCAGCTCCAGCGACAGTCGGAGCAGATTACGTCATATTTTGTCGATCGGCGCCTTGCGGCACATGGGTCGCGTCTCGCTTTTTGGGGGTATTTTCCATTGCTCGGACTGAAAATGTTTCGCTGCCCTGGGAAAAGATATTTCGTGTAAAAAATGGTGAAATATTTTTGTACTATTTATTGGACCATGTACGAGTTATAAAAATTTTTGTGATTTAAAAATAAGAAAAGCAATTTTTATTGCAGCATGGAGTGAAAAATTTCTTTTTGCAGTTTGTTCCAGATATGCCAAATGTTTAACTGCAAAAGTGCTCAAGCATATTAAGAAATTTAATTGCTGCGACATTACAGTTTATCATGCTGCTGATTATGAAAAAGTATTCTAAAGGTTACCGAAAAAATGTTATTAAATAAACTATTAACGGAAATACTGACAGTATATGAGATTAAAATTAAAAAATCAAGCTAATTGGAAATCAATTATTTTTCTTCTTGCATTTCACATTGTGATCTGTTTATGGTACTTCTCATTCGAGATTTACAAATTTTCAAAGACAAAAAAAAAATTGCTCACTCTTGTACGTTGATCCAAACATACGTAACATTTGAGCAGAATTCCGATACTCTTTGGCAAAACGTTTTTGAGTGATGTTCTCATAAAATTCGAATAAATATTTCTTTTGACTAAAATTTTTCTCCTAATTCTGCGTCACACTGCAAATCAGTTATTTCTAATTGAAAATAATTAGGAAAAAGCCTATATCAAGAGAAAAGGTTCTAGCAAATATATTAAATTCTAATTGTAAATCAAACAAAACCTTAAATTGGATTTCAAATTCCGAACACCATGTTCTGAATATATTTACACATTCTCCAAACTTCGATGTTTCGTGAATATTTGATACTGATGCTAATTTTGAGAAGAATGAGAAGTTCTTCTTTCCAAAAGGGATAGATCTAAAATAAATTAAATTAACCTCTTTTATATTGTATTATTTTACTGTTAAAACAATGTAGGAACATCAAAACATACACAAAACATAGTTTTTGAAACGTATTGTTTCTCATAGCACTCCAACCTTCCTTACCTTCTTCTTTAGAATACTTATCATATTACGCAGCATACTACGCGAAAAATAAGAATACTTATCGTATTACGCGCGCGATCATTCCTTCCTCTTCCTTGTCCTATCCTTTCCCCTTACACACATACTCTTACACTAACATGCACTACACTACCACATATTCCGGGAGACCGGTCGGGAGCTTAGAGCTTGTCCCGGCTGGGGCGGTGAGCCGCTGGTGGGAGAGTCCTGGTTAGGGGAACCCCGGCTCGGATCTCGCCTTCCAGCGAGGGAAGATCACCACCATCTCCTGAGCGAAAAAACATGCACTACACTTACGGGACTAACGACCTAAGCTGTTGACGCGCCCGGAATCACTAAACAACCAACCAATCGAAAAATACATATGAGTCGAAGGCTCATGATTTGAAACAGATTGTAGAACCAGAAATGAAGAAAGTAACCTTACGCTTTTAACGTATCTAATGCCTCTTGCTTCAATTGATTCTTTAAAATGGAACAGTCCACAGTAGAAAGTAACAAATCCATGGTTCATAGTCACAATTCGAAACCTCTGACATCGCCTTCTTCGTGTGTCTTTTGGCCTCATCGATCCAATGAGATGTGTCGCGTGCTGTGGAGTCGGACGGGAGCGTCCGTTGGGAAACTCCCTCGCCCCAAGCGACGTGCGCCCGGCTGGCCTTTGCGCTCTGCCAGCGCCGGCGCGGTGGGGTGGGGTGGGGTGGGGTAAGGGGGAGGAGGGAGGGGAGGGGGTTGCGAAGCAGCTTTTAGACGCCCCTCAGGCCGCCGCACCGCGCACGCGTAAATTTAGAGCGGTCGCGTCGCATTCAGGTCCCGCCGGCGTCCCGTCCCTCCCCGCTCCGCTCCGCCCCGCCCCGCCCCCTTATGTTCCTTCACCTGGAATCTGCAATACGAGGCCTGTGTGAACGCTCACATTGCATTTTTTCCCAAGGAACACTCATTAGGTAGCACGGATTGTAAACAAAATTACAAAGTTGTTTTCCAGGATGAAGTGCCTTTAATTTCCACTTTTGAAACGATAATTTAAAAAGTAAGGAATATTCACACGGATCCAAAAAGTCCGTTTCCAATTCCAGAAATAACGCTAGAAAATTCCAAAGTCCATACATCACATATTTCAAGCATCGCCGTTCTTAAAGAAAAAGTAACAAATACCTAGCAGTTCCCTAGCTTTTGCGACCGGATAATTAGAGAAAACCAAGCGAATGTACACTTGAATACGAAAGCACAAGAATTAAGATGTGCTACAACAGCACATACTTTGTCTTATTATTCATAACATTTACAATAATCTTTTTCCTCAAACTCTTTTTTACCGTTCTTTGATACATACTAGAACAAAAAAATGGCGAGCTTTTTGAGATAATTGATGAAAAATTGCCTACATTTCATTCAAAATGACACTAAAACTACACATTTTGCGAAAATTTATGCATTAATTTATGTGAAGATCTGTGTTTGAAGAACAGATTTTATTATAAAATACCTCTATGTCCAAAATTATTTTTGTAAGAAGACACCCAAAAATATTGAACTTTTCCAATTATCGAAAATTCAAGGATTTCTAAGAAAATGAGACCAGCACCATTTTTATGCGACCTCTGCGCTCTCCAAGGGCAAAGTAATTTCACGCGAAATTAGGCAAAAAATAAACTTATTTTCAAAAAATTGTACTTGTCCTTATTTTAAGATCTCCCATTAAAGAACAGATTACATTCAGGAGAAAAACTCTCTTCAGTATTGTAGTTGTAGCAAGACGCCAAACAAAATTGGACTTTTGCAAGACGTTGTAGGAAGACTCTGAATAATAATATTTTACAATTTTCGAAAAATTAGGAACGAAAACGAGACCTGCAGCGATGTTGTCATTTTTACGGTACCTGAGGGCAAAATTTAATTAAAAAATTTGGGGCAATTTGTAAGAAAACTTCTTAAATGTGAGGCTTCAAATAAAGTAAATTAAAAAAACAATATCCCTTTGAAACTGCCAATATTTCGTTTAGACCGATCGAGGAATATCAATTTTGGAGAAAATCGCCTGAACTCTTTCCGTGCTAGCGTTGACGACAGACCGACGGACAAACGGACCGCCGGACGGACACATAGACAGACAGACGGGTTGGCAGACAGGCACACGTATAGACACATATAGACAGACCGGCTGACAGACACACGCATAGACATACTGACAGACACACACATTTAGACGCAAACACATGGACACATAGAGACACGCAAACAGACGGGCTGAGGGGCCTGTCGTACATTGTGGGCCGCGGCTTGCCCCGCTCGCCGCCTGCCGCTGGCCCAGATGATTAGACGCTCGCGCAGCCCCGGTCGCCAGCGAAGAGTCCAGAACTGCGGTTAGAGCGGTGCAGAAGCACTGGGCCGCCGCAGAGGTCGCAGCAGACTGTACAGTGGTTGCAATATATCTGACCATGAGTCGTACGGTTCATTGTAATTTGTATGCATGTATTCGGCGTTTTGGGTCGGTAGTCCGACTTCGCCGACCAGCTACCGGTGTCCCTCTTGCCTGGGCCTACTTAAATTCCCATGCTTGGGGGTAAGAGCGACATGAGGCGAACATGACGTATTTTCTTCACCGTAACTAGCAAGATGCGTCTGCTTGAGATTTTATTCGTCACACAGCTACAGAGACTGGGGCGATTTTTAAGGAAAGCTACAACTCTATTTTTGCCTCGACCGGGAATCGAACTCGGGTACCACAGCACGGGAAGCTAGTACGCTGCCCATGAGCCATTCCAGAGGCTTCTTTGTAATTTTAATTCTTAAAAATCATTAAGTTCTCATTGTTGCTTACCCCTGCAGTGCTGGGTATGCTGGGGTTGAATGCACGCCACTGCTGTTTCCATAAATTATTAGTGCACATAAATCCTGTCTGTAGTGCTCGGCGAATTGTCTTGCAGTGGTGTGTAACAGGTCCAGTGTGTTCGACCTCCTTGTCTGCAGCGCTACTTCCTTTGTTGCAGGTGGCGGCGGTGGCGGTGGTGCCGGTGGAAAGGGAGATGACGTAAGTAGGGCTGGCGCAGAGGGCCACGCGGCACCACGCGCGTCCCGCCCCCCCCTCCTGCCACGCCCCCGCAATGCGGATCCCAAGACGCAAACGGCCAAGATGGAATTGATATCGAACGACAAGCATCTTCATTAAAAATATTCTGAGTGAAATGACGTAACTTTGGGTCAAGCCCTTTTGTTTAAAAAGATAATGAAATGCGTGTACGTGCATATTGCAGTACAACTTTAAAATCGGCTGTCTCACCAACTATAGGTCACCCCTTAACTTCTAAACGGTTCACGATATCGAAATACAGTTTTCGCTCAACAATGCGAAATCATGGGGCAAACAATAAGACGTAGGACATAATTTGTGATAATTTTTTGTTTTCGAGCAATTTAATCCATTTATTTTTTTAAATGGAACTATATATTTTTTACAGAAGCAAGTGATAGATCATAATAAGAGGAATACAATGATGAATCATTTATGTTCAGATAGTAATTCGAATATAAATGACCTTTTTTTAAAAATCTAATGTTTTAGAAAAGATTTCATTTAAGAGAAAAAAAGCTCTCTTCAATGTTGTACTATTTCAATGTTAACTTTTTGAAACTCTCAAAAATACAGAGAGTTTTCCCAGAGGAGGAATAATACCACAGAAAATTTAAAGAAAAAAATTGGCACAGTTTTTTCAGAAAATAATTGTTTATGAATTTCCATTATTTCACCTACAATTTCGTGAAAACTGCTCATATTTTCGAAACATCGTCGATGACCTTATTTCAAGATCTGTCTTTTAAGAACATATTCTTTATCTTCAAAATTTTAGTTATAGGAAGACAGATTTTTTTGATTTTTTTAATTTAAGAAAAATCAAGGGTTTTATTAAAAATGAGACCGGACCACTGTTTTAAGCGTTCTTTACACTATCCAAGGACATTTAATCCAGGCAATTTGAGAAAATTTTGAAAATGTTTTCGAAGCTTCATGTAAAGTACCCCCAAAGAATCAAAATATTCGTTTCAAACTAGTAGGACCTTCCCCTTTGTTAAACCGATGGAGGAATATCAATTCTGGGGAAAATCATCTGAACGATGTAGGCTAGGTTTGCACAATCTTCCGCGGGCATCCCACACTCGAGTCTGACGTCTTCTCGCCAGAGCGGTGAAAGTGCACGTCGTGGGAGAAGTTCGGGGGCAGGCAGCTCTGCGGGGTGGTGAGCAGCGAGCGTTGAACAGTGGGATCGCCGCGTCCCCTAAATGAAATGCCTTGGGATCCAAGTTCTCCCTTTATTTTACCTTTCGAATTCTTCTAAAACATGTTTTGAGACAAAAATGTGCCTACTTACATACTGAGAACAATCTCCCACATCAAAGTTGACATAAAAATGAAATATAGGCAATAAAGGTAATGTTAGGCAGCACGCATAATTGTGATTTCCCCCGTTATGTATGTAAATAAGAGATACCAACGAGCAAACCTCTCTGATAATATGGCATGAGATTATTATAAGTCCTGTTAAATAGAATACAAAGGACGATCTAAAATAATAATACCCTAAAACATTTTCATATTTTGTGACATGTTCCGTTTTTCTTTATTTGTATAAGTTTACTCCTTTCTTGATCCAGTTCTCTCCCCTTCCATCTCTGTTTATTCCTGTTTTTACTTGATTTCATTGTTATCTTTTTTCAAACGATAATGGCTATTTTTTACGTTAATCAACCGGATTACCCCCCCCCCCGGCGTTGACATGCACGCTTTTAATGTGATTTTGTCCACGCTCTTGCTCACTGGGTGTTCAGACACTGGCTGCTCATTTGGAAGCAGCCCGGTGTCTGAGTGCGTCTGAGCGTGGCGTTGGCGCGCCACTGAAGTGTGTTTTGCTTTCAGAAAAAAGCCGGAGGCGCTGGCGGTGCGAAGGGGGGTGACAAGGGCGGCAAGGGCGGCGGTGGGGATAAAGCGGGCGGAAAAAAAGGTGAGTGCTCAGCAGTGGACAGCGTCCGGCCATCGGAACACAAACGTTCACAAAAACGTTCGCAAGCTCAAGGCAGGGAGGGCGAAGCCGGGCTCCTATCGGACAAGGACGGGGAGGGCTATCTGACCAACGTTTTATGGAAGTTCATTTTTGAAAATTGACCAAAAATTTAAATATTGCTTCGATGAATACCCTTTATTGTTTATATAATTATTACCATTATAATTGTATAATTTTGTAGTTTCAAATTTCTTCTTAGTATTTATGTACAGGGCATTGGAGATAAGGGATTTGGGCTTGAGTGTAGTCGCCCGTGCACCGAAGATGGTTATTTTTGGACGGCGATGGCCATTTGGGAAGGGGAGACAGAGTTAAATCTAGCGAACATTTGCGGACGCTTTTGTGGACGAAGTCTTTTGGGTTGTTTTCTCGCCAGGGTTGCTCCTTTGGATCGGATTGTGGATTGGAATGCAATGTGAATTTTGTGAAATAATATCCAGAA
This sequence comes from Teleogryllus occipitalis, assembly GCA_011170035.1. Lineage (NCBI taxonomy): Eukaryota > Metazoa > Arthropoda > Insecta > Orthoptera > Gryllidae > Teleogryllus > Teleogryllus occipitalis. The sequence goes on from BLKR01015002.1 coordinate 71,524, forward strand.
TGATACGTGACGGTCGGTCGGATTAACCCTTGCGGAGGCAAGCGGTCTGGGTGTAGGGACCCTCATCAATCGATTTGCTCGCTCATGAATCATTATTTTTACTTGAGGATAGGAAAAGATCTGAATTTCATCTTCTATTCCGAACGTGATGCCAAAACGTTTGGATGCTAGTTGTACATTTCGAGAAAATGTTTTCTAGTGTTTAATTGTGTATATTGGCACTCAGTAGTAAAGATAAGCCACACAAAAGATATACACTTGTATTTTAAATTTTCTATTTATATAAATAGAAAATGTAAAATATCCCGTAAAATGTAATGTGTAAAATAACCCGTAAAAATGTAATGTGCCCTGAAACGTTATAAATGAAGATCAGTGATTGTTAAAAATTTAAATGTCTCTCTAAAATATTGAGGTGTAACAAAGGAAGCATAACAAATAAAAACAGAGACACTGATAAACAAACAAGTAATTTCTTTAATTTATCACTTCCCCAATTCATTGTGCACGTTCAAAAAATGTTACAGTCAGCCAGAGACGGTCCAGAAAGTATTTTAGAGGAGGACCAATTTCAGTTAAGACCACCATAATTATCCCTGAAACATTTTTTAAAATTAGTACCTTGAAATAAGGAAATAATAAGTACAAGACACGAAGATGCTGTTTCGACAGTCGATTGCATAAACAGGGGCTACTTGAGTACAGTAACGGCCGTCTTTGTACTACTTTTTACTACGAAGATATAAGGTCAACTTTGTTGTTTTAAAACGGAATCTTATGCTAAATTTTAGATTATCGTAATGGTCTTAAGAAGACAAATTTAAATATGTGTATATCTTCGTACTGAAGCGAATCGTTTTTTAGAAATTGTGTTTTTGTAACGTATTGTTCTGTGTATGTATGTATATATATATACATATATATATATATATATATATATATATATATATATATATATATATATATATATATATATATATATATATATATGCGCGAGGCACTGTTCAGCGCGAGCATTCGCCACGTGTTCAACAACCAGCAGTTCCTTTTGGTTCCCATTTTGGGAGAACAGGTGGAGGTCGGCTGGTTGATGAACACGTGCAGACGCAGCACGTGGCAAACGCCCGCGCTTTACATGGCGGCGCATTTTATGTGAGTTGCTACAGACGTAGAATAGTAGTTTATGCAATTCGTTTATAATGAGGAGCGAGCTTTCGAATTTGAACGAAGCAACATTATAAACAAGTTGCATGCGCTATTTTTTTTGTATAACAGCTTTATAAAGTTATGAGAGAATCAAACTTAATTTTTTGAAATAACTTTCGACATCTGGGTTATTTGACATTGTGCGAGAAACGGTGTTGGGCTGTTCCGTTTACCGCTCCCACCCCACGATTCTCTCGCTGCGATTGGCTGAATGTGTGATGACGCAATCATTCGTGCCATAAAGGGTAATACGTACTCATTTGTGCCGTAAACGGCCCTTTTATGAAGGATTTGTTGCAAGAGAAATGTCTTTTATAAAGCTGGTATACAAAAAACAATGCAACGTAAGTGCTAACGGTGCGTTGTGTGTGCTGCAGGCGGGAAGAAGTGATATCGGGCGCCCGCGGGCGGCGCGGGCGGCGCAAGCGGATCCAGCGGCGTGAGAGTCGTCCCGTTGCGCCGGAGCGCCGCCCGCGCCCGCTCCCGCTCGCGCTCCCGCTCCCGCTCCCGCTCCCGCTCCCGCTCCCCGCGCCTGCGCCACCGCCCGTCCCCGCCGCCCGCGCCCGCCTCCGCCGCCGCGGGAGCGCCCGGCCCGTCCAGCGGCCCCGCCCCCGCCCCCGCCGCCGCCGCCGCTTCCGCCTCCGCCTCCGCGGGGCCCGCACCGCTGCGGCCGCGCGGCCAGACGCCCCTGGCGCGGCCAGACGCCCCGGGGCCCAGCAGCTCGCGCAGCCGCCGCGGGCCGCCGCCGCCCCCCGCCTCCTCGTCGTAGCCCGCCCCGCCCCCGCCCCCGCCCGCGCCCGTGGCCGAGGCCCCGCGGCGCCGCGTGTGTGTGTGTGTGTGGATGTGCGCGCGCGCGTGTGGTTTGGTGTTCGTGAGAAGCGTGTCCAGGTGCGACCTCGACGCCCTCGCGGCTGCGCTCTGCCTCCCCCCCTCCCCAAGACCACGGGGAGGCTGGCTCACTGACCTTCCCCCAAAAGCCACCCAGCAAGCAAATTAAATAGCATTGTAACATTCAACACGTGTACAAATCATTTTCGTTATTTGTTGTGCGCTCTCAATGCTCCGGAGCGCGGGACGTATTGGAACGGCCTAAACCGCGGAAGGCCGAGACTTGATGGCAGAGGAAAGCGCGGCTGTCTACTGTCACCGCACGTGATGGAAGTTCAGCCCGCGATCGTCTTTGATGCCAACTCCACAAATCAAAATTGTGTTAAGAAATGCGATCAGAAATCCCCTTTCCGCAGCTTTAAAATATTTGCCAGAGACCACATCCGTGAAAATGCCTTTTCCAGCGCGTGTCGGATGCTCTGCCTTACTTAACTCCGATTTAACAAAACTTCTCAATTTCAATTCATTTTAATGAATTCTTTTGAGTACATTTTGAGCATTTACGTCCATTGTAACACTTTTTTTACACTCGATGAAAAAATTAATTTTTGGCCTACCAGTGAGGCTTTCCTCTGCGTTCTGCACTCGGCCATTGTGTTAGCGCGGTCGGTCGCCCGCTCAGACGCTGCCGCGAGCGACGCCCGCACTCGGACGCTCCGCTTGGGCGCCGGCGTCCGCGCGGTGGACGAACGCCGCTCGACCTTTCTCTGCCAACCAACACGCGCATACTCCTTCTCATCCCACGCCATCTGTACTTTAGCGCGTGGAAGTGGAGGTGGCATTGACCGAACACATGCGCTTGGCTGCCCTCGGCCGAAAAACATGAAAGGTTGGCGCGAACGATTCCTCCGTCCGCCGCGCGACGTGGCCGAAGGCGAAGGGAGGCCGGTGGGCGATGGGCCTCCGCCCTGCCCTTGCGGCCGCGCCCCACGCTCCACGCCTCCAGGCGGCGGCGGCGGGGGCGGAAGAGCTAGGGCCGTATTTATAAACCTCTGTCAGAGGCCTGCCAGGCCTATCAGGCTGCCAGTGTTCGGCCCCCAGCCAAGGCCAGTCGCCCCTTGACCTCCCAGCAAGCCCCCAGATGGCAGGCCCCTAGGAGCTCTGCTAGCAGAGCTTCATAAATACGACCCTTCGTGCTGCATCGCTTTGCATCGCACCTTCTGCCGGTTTAGGTCCGGTCGGTAGGGAAGTTGGAACTGTCTGTGTGAGACGACCGATTTCCTCTCCGAAATTCACTCTCCTCGCCGCCCTCTGTCCTCCTTTTGATTGTCGTGGAGGGGTGGCGCTGACGGCGGCCGCCCCTCCCCGCGGCAGAGCGCAGCTGTCACAAGACTGCTTCTACAGCATACTCGTCGAGTGAGCAAATTCAAAATGGGAGAAATGTATTGTGCTCAGATTAAAGAAAAGTTTTCCTCTTTCAGTCGGAAGTAGTATTCCACCGGATCTGACAGTCGTACTGTCGCAGCCGACCCACGAAAAGCACCTCTCCGGGAGGCGAAAAATCTCCTACCAAAGCGGACGTGATATATTTTTCTAATTTAGATATCTTTAAATTGTTTCTATTTTTATAAAGGAGGGCGAGTAGTATCGGGCGCCGGGCTCCCCGGCCCCGGAGTCTTCCCGATTGGACAGCCAACCGGGTGGCGCCGTTTTCTAAAAGAACACATTTTTTTAAAAAAATTCTCATCTTTTACTAAGACGCGTCTGCTTTGTAGCTTTCAACTATTTTCGTAACCCTAGTCGCGGGTCGCGCCTTCGCGTCTTGTCTTCTCGGAGGCGCGGCCCGGCCACATGCGGCCAGCGCAGGGAAATCTGTCATTGTTTACGGTACCAGAAGGAATACTCGTCACGCATAGAATTATGTTGCCAAAATAATGTTTCTCGTATAGTATAATCATTTGTGTTAAGAAAGTAATATTTGTAAAACGTGAAAGATTTGTGTTTCATATATGGAATATCTGTGAACATGTATTATGTTACTGAAGTAATATATTTGTGCCATACATATATGTGTATTTAAGTTACCATACTAACATTAGTGCTCTATGACTCGATGTATCCCTTGTAAAATGCGGCGGTAATTTTCGCGCAAATTTTGTGTTCTCAAATGTTGTGTAAAGAATATTAAACGTGTCTCAAATGGATGTTTTTTATCTCATATCCTTTTTCCTATGATGGTATTTGTCGCAGAAGTTTTGGTATTTGACACCCTTTTAGCACACAAATGGTTGAATTGGCGTTTCTCCAGAGGGGGGCCTCCAGAACTCTGGGGGGTAAGCGTCCAGGACCCTCTCTTGCAAACCTCCGCATGAATCCTAAAATGAGGTGCAAACATTCAAAACGTGACATGTTCACTTCGCTATTTTACAATAAAAAAGAACAAATGAAGCATAAATATTGCCCTTTTCAACACAGTGTTTAACTCAACGAATAGAGTACTATTTTAATTATTGTTAGGCATATAACGTTTTTTTCTGGAAATAAATTTCTAGATAAAAATGACACAAACACTCACGTTTTTCCTAATGGACATGTCATCTTTCCAATGTTTGCTCCTCAAATGCTCTCGACAGTGTTTTCTGTAGACATCGTAATCTAGGCACCATATGAAGGCAGGCGAGGAAAACCGAACCAGTTGCTTTATCGGCTGGGGGCTCCTGCTTCCCAACACGCGACTCCCAGTCGTGCACTACACACTCAGACGCATTTTACACGCCTTATACACAATTCAACTCTTTTACACTGTATCGTACAGTAAGTACGTACAGTACAGTACTCAGAACATTGACAGTGACAGTCGTGCACTACACCCTCAGACACATTTTAAACGCCTTATACACAATTCAACTCTTTCACATTGTATCGTACAGTAAGTACTCAGAACATTGACAGTGACAGTCGTGCACTACACACTCAGACGCAGTTTACACGCCTGATACACAATTCAACTCTTTCACATTGTATCGTACAGTAAGTACTCAGAAAATTGAGAGTGACAGTCGTGCACTACACCCTCAGACACATTTCACACGCCTTATACAGAATCTAACTCTTTCACATTGTATCGTACAGTAAGTACTCAGAACATTGACAGTGACAATCGTGAACTACACCCTCAGACGCATTTTACAGGCTTTATACACAATTCAACTCTTTTACATTGTATCGTACAGTAAGTACTCAGAACATTGACAGTGACAGTCGTGCACTACACACTCAGACGCATTTTACACGCCTGATACACAATTCAACTCTTTCACATTGTATCGTACAGTAAGTACTCAGAACATTGACAGTGACAGTCGTGCACTACACCCTCAGACGCATTTTACGCACCTTATACACAATTCAACTCTTTTACATTGTATCGTACAGTAAGAACTCAGAACATTGACAGTGACAGTCGTGCACTACACCCTCAGACACATTTTACACGCCTTATACAGAATTCAACTCTTTCACATTGTATCGTACAGTAAGTACTCAGAACATTGACAGTGACAGTCGTGCACTACACCCTCAGACGCATTTCACACGCCTTATACACAATTCAACTCTTTTACATTGTATCGTACAGTAAGTACTCAGAACATTGACAGTGACAGTCGTGCACTACACCCTCAGACGCATTTTACACGCCTTATACACAATTCAACTCTTTTACATTGTATCGTACAGTAAGTACTCAGAACATTGACAGTGACAGTCGTGCACTACACCCTCAGACACATTTTACACGCCTTATACAGAATTCAACTCTTTCACATTGTATCGTACAGTAAGTACTCAGAACATTGACAGTGACAGTCGTGCACTACACCCTCAGACGCATTTTACACGCCTTATACACAATTCAACTCTTTTACATTGTATCGTACAGTAAGTACTCAGAACATTGACAGTGACAGTCGTGCACTACACCCTCAGACGCATTTTACACACCTTATACACAATTCAACTCTTTTACATTGTATCGTACAGTAAGTACTCAGAACATTGACAGTGACAGTCGTGCACTACACCCTCAGACGCATTTTACACGCCTTATACACAATTCAATTCTTTCACATTGTATCGTACAGTAAGTAGTCAGAAAATTGACACTGACAGTCGTGCACTACACCCTCAGACACATTTTACACGCCTTATACAGAATTCAACTCTTTCACATTGTATCGTACAGTAAGTACTCTGAACATTGACAGTGACAGTCGTGCACTACACCCTCAGACGCATTTTACACGCCTTATACACAATTCAACTCTTTTACATTGTATCGTACAGTAAGTTCTCAGAACATTGACAGTGACAGTCGTGCACTACACCCTCAGACGCATTTTACACGCCTTATACACAATTCAACTCTTCACACTGTATAGTACAGTAAGTACTCAGAAAATTGACAATGACAGTCGTGCACTACACCCTCATACGCATTTTACACGCCTTATACACAATTCTCTCTTTTATATTGTATCGAGCAGTAAGGACTCAGGAGATTGAAAATTAAAGTTGAACACCTTTATGTGAATTTAAAATGAGAGGGAAAAACAGGTGTGCAGCGTCCTACTAAAGCTTTCTTCAATATATGTTGATTCATATTCAGATAATATTTTTGATAATTGCTTTAGAACTGACTAGTGCAAGTGCATCATGCTTAGTTTCAAAGAAATATGGTTCTCAACGCGCACGTAAACAACAAGGTAAGTGAGGATACCAATTTGGAAGAAATTGTTAATTCTAGCGATGAAGTAGCCTAAATTATAGGCGATGCGACAAAGAATGAAAAATTGACTTATACGCGATAAGTTAAGTATATCACTACCCCTAAGCAGTATAATACGAACCAAGCGACAGAACATTTGCAAATAGTTGGCAGAAATCCACAAAATAGGACGAGTTACGTACTTAAGTCATTAAATAAGTCGCAAAACGGTATAGAGGTAAAATGAATGAACGTAACTTCTTAAAATGTATTTCACTTTTCTATTCACCCTGAACATTCAGACCATTATCCCATTTCTTTACAAGTCCTTCAAAGCCGGCAGCAAAGAAGTCGTTTGGTTGCAGATGTATCCTTTGCAGTTACAACATAATTTTCAAAATTTGGACCACCTAAATGACATTTTAGGGGTCAGATGAGATTAATGTCACTGGAGGCTCAGACACGACTATAGGGTGGATGTTTCAAGCGTTACCATTGAATTGTGTGTAACAGCACCAGTTTGTCTTGCTGTGTGAGGGCGACCATTGTCATCCACAAGCACTTCCTTTGTCAGGAGGCCAGGTCGTTTGCTCTCCATGATAAAAACTTCTATTATACACGGGGAGTATTTTGCGATGCGGTTCTTCTGGGAAAGTCTTTGGTTCATAAAATGCACGACCGCACGCTATTTTACTGGTGTACACTCTTGCAACCCGCAGTACACACGCTTGCAATACACACCGCAGCACACACACTGCAGTTCGTACGCAGTCTTGGCTGTCACGAACTGATCCTGGACGATGACCCTCGACCTCTATGACAAGCATACATGAGCTGCTATGAAACATATGTACGCATAATTCAAACATGTTATGGGGTAAACTGACGTTTGCGACTTCTTTATTGACTTGCCCTCGTACTTCTCACAAGTGCTGTTACGTAATGAATGGGTCAACCGCCAGGGGGGTATTGTGTTTTCAGGTTTGGAGGTAATGTGATAAGTGTTTTACTGAACCTAGTGCTAATAGTATATTCAACGGGAGTCCCTGCTGAATCCCTAAAGAGACGGAAAAAAGGGAAAGAAAGAGGAAGAAAGAGTTCAAGAAGGAACTCCGAAGTCCAGGTGAAACATACGTTGGAGCAATGTTTTAGTTAAAGCTAAAACATCACAGCAGTTTAAGGTATTATATGCAGCTCAACATTACACCTACGTATTTAAATCGGTTTAACTTTATTGTCGTGTTGCATTTTCAACTTGTGTAGGCTAAAATAAAAACAAAATATTACATTCTGTGGATACGTGTAACGGTTAAGGATCATTTTAAAGAAATTAACCAGAAATCTTTGGTTAAAGGGTAGGCTTTTATCTCTTGTGATAGAAACTGCTCAAAGAGAAAAGAGAAAGCATGTGAAAAATGTTCTAGCATTCCCAGCTGTTAAGCCAGCAACAATTCTAATTTTTCACTTATTTTTAAAAGAAACTATAACATTTTTACTTTCCCCAAGTATGTAACAACATGTGCATACACGAAATACATAGAGAAAATTACCTGAATTTGCAGAAAAAATATAGAATATTTTCTCAGAAAAAACAGTTTTGTAGGTCTCTGATAGCTCATATACTATACTTACAAATACTTGTATGTGTTGTACTGTAAAAACGTATGTTCTGGGAATTCTTGATACCAAGAAAGTCTCCTCAAAATTGGTACCAAAAGTAAATTACCTCAAAAATTCGATGTTCGTCTATCCAAACGTCTGAACATTAATGCCTGCACCCTACAGAGGATTTTCACCACAACGGATATTCCTGACCAATCTGGATAATGCCACGGGCCCACAAATTTATAATTTTGGTAATACTTGACATGAAACCCATAGGCCATCTTCAAATTTTTCGCAAAAATGAATTTAAACAAAATGTTTCTCGTATAGAACAAAGTCCGTTTAATAATATGATATAGGTATTTTTTTCGTTAAAAAATCTTTAATTTCGAGAAAATTACGAAAGTTTGCATTTTCCGAACCCGTTTTCCATGTCAAGTTTTGAAGCTAGAGATATATTTCTCAATACACAGCAATCTTCAATATTAACTATTTAAACCATTTTATAAAAATTTGATTCAAAATGTTGTGCAATTTTGAGTAATTGATTGATTTTTTCGTGTTTCCGGGCGCGTCAACTGCTTTGGTCATTAGTCCTGTTAGTGTAGTGCATGTTTTTTCTCGGGAGATGGCGGTGATCTTCCCCCGCTGGATGGCGAGATCCGGCACCGACCTACCGTCGGCTAGTGAGGCTTCCCCCTAACCAGGACTCTCCCACCAGTCGGGCACCGCCCCAGTCGGGACAAGCTCTAAGCTCCCGACCGGTCTCCCGGAATATGTGATAGTGTAGTGCATGTTAGTGTAAGTGTGTGTGTAAGAGGAGAGGATAGGACAAGGAAGAGGAAGCACAGATTGCGCGCGGTCCGTGGCCCGTTTGGTAGGGTACTGCTCCGGCATTCGCCTGATGTTGATCGGAGAAACCACGGAAAACTACCGATCAGAGCAGCCGGCCGCTAGAATTCTCGTCCAGACAGCGACTGAATTCGACCTAGCTGAAAAGCTAGTGTCGAAAATCCTGCCGCCATCAGGACTCGAACCTAGGACCTCCCGGTCAGAGGCGCTGCAGTGACATCAGTTGATGCACTGAGCTACCGATCCAGGTAACTGTTTTTGAGAAAATCTTCTTTTTGTTATTTTTTGTAATTGTAAATATTGCACGAAGTATTGCACGAAAACCACTAAAATTTTCAAAAAAAAATCTACATGACTTTTATTAAAGGAAACTGCGACCTTCCTCCAGGAGGAACTGACCGCGACAGGAACTTCCGCTGACTCGGAAGCGGAAGTCTACGATCTGTGGTTGTCTCAGGCCACAGAATAAGTTGCCTTTTCCCCGACTTAAGTGTTTATTCTTTTATGCACATAAATAAGTATATACAATCCCAAGACGTGCGAGAATAATTATTATTTACAAAGTACCGAGTTTCATACAATAATAATTGCATGAAATCTGAAAATTGATTTAAAGTAGGAAAAGGAAAATCGATTTCGAGATTTCAACGAAAATACACGTTTTGAGGCCCCCTGATACTGAAACAGTATTTGTTTTTTTCAAAATTTCCGTGTGTCCGTCCGTCCGTTCGTCTGTGAAAACTACTAGCGCCTAAACCATACGTAGGATTTTTTCCTAATTGAAGAAACCCCTACCCATCTGGCTGCAGTAGAAGCTTTGAAATTTTGAAAAACATTCTTTAAAGTTTTGGGGTACTTTACATGAACCCCCCAGACAGTTTCTCAAAAACGGCTCCAAATTAATTCTTTAAATTTCTTGTAATAATTGAGTAAAATAGACTTACAAATGTGGCATAGGTCCGATTTTCAGGGTTAACTCTGAATTTGCGAAAATTGCAAAATTTTTTTCGGCGTCTTTCTACAACTATAAAATTGAGGATATTTTCCCTTAAATGAAATTTGTTGTACATAAATAGTTATTTTACTAAGATCATATATCCCAATATTTAGTGCTAATTGCACTGTTTAATATGAATTGAAATTCATTTTGGTGTATTCTTTTGTTTTTCAAACATTACACAAATGTACTTTTTTAAATATCTCTCAGAGCGTTAATAAGCACATTTCCATCGATTTGTATATATTATTGCATTTGTGAGTGGATGGGCTTCAAATGACTATAAATGAAGTTTTTCGAAAATTCAAAAGATTCCTGTGGAAAAAAACTTCTTATTCGCATTTACAGTAATGCTTAATCGTCATTTTATTGAAAGCGGCTTTGTTTTTCAATGAAAATTTCTATTTAGGATTTTTCTTTAATATCCTTGAAGGAATATTTCGGTATTACTATTGGGAAACCGAAAAGTTGAGAAAATGTGGAAAAAAGTACTTTGGGCGACGATAGCTGGCAAGAGGATGGGGCAAGACCGTAAAGCCAGTCCACACCAAGGAAATTTGAAAACTTTCCTACGAGAAGGTCTGTGCCATTCTGTAGCACCACTAGTTTTTCTTTCTTTCCTGTTCATCAGATAAAGCTTTTCAGGGAGTTGAACTGGAATAATGATACTGACATTTTGAATTTTTATCCTAGTTTTGCTATTTTTCTTTAAGCTCTCTGTGACCTCTGCCTGTTGGCTATTATATGTATTTTGTTTAATTACACTGGACCATTTGCAGCTTTTGATGAAAATGGGTGATTATGAATCAGTTTTTCATCTTGATTAAATATATAATTTTAGTTTTTTCTATCATGAACAGTTTTTGCATAATTTTCGGTTTTTCATATTTCAAATTAGCACGCCCAAGTCATACGTAAACGCAAGGCTGCTAGAATTTGCTGCTTTTGATTAAAACAGGATGACAATGAGTCGGTGTTCCATCCTGATTAAATATGTGGATAAGTTTTTGCAAAATTTACGATTGATTAAATTTTAAATGAACGTTGGCAATGTATTACAATAACTTACGTCAGCCATTAGACACGTACTACGTGATCCTGGCATTCTTATACCAAATCCACCACATGACCTACCATCAACATCATCTTCAGATTCCTCAGACTGCTGTGATTGTGAAATGGACGTTATTGATTTCCCCAAAGAAGAGAGAAGACCCCCAATTGTTTAATCAAGAAGAACTTAATAATATGATGCGAGATGTTGGCCTCTCAAAGGAATCGGCCTGGGTTTTACGCTCACGATTGAAAGAAAAGCATGCTCGATACAGGCACAACGTTTTACTGATGTCGAAAGGAAAGAAAAGTTCCTTGATTGTTTCACGAAGCAGAGTCAGTTTGTACACTGCAACAACATTCACGATGTACTTACAAAGTTGGAATAAGATATGTCAGTGATCAATGAAGATTAATATAGATTCTTCGAAACGCAGCCTCAAAAGTGTTCTGCCTCATAACGGAAATCAATAGTTCTGCCTGTTTGACCAATTGACAGGCAGAACTTTCAATACAAGAATTAAAGAACATATACACGCTTGGAAACACAACACCTGCAAATCTCACTTTGCCAATCATTTACTTCAGACAGGTCACACATTCAATCCACACACAGACATTCACATACTGGAAATAGAAAATCAATATCATACCAGATTAACATTGGAAAACCTTCACATTCATCTCAATAGTAACCTACTGAATGTAAACATAAACTACAACCCCTCCCCTCTGCTAAAATTACTTTTTTGACACCACCCTCACACCACACACTTCGGGGCTGACACAACACAGCACACCGCACCCAGGCCATTAACCCTCCTCCTCCACCCTACGGTCGGTTCTTAAGCTGCGGGACACGCCCGAGCCAACGTAGTCGTTTTTGTGGCTCCCAGACAGCAGGTAAGAAACGGCTCAACTTACTTTTCGTATTTTCTCTCTCAAAATTGTACATGTACTATATTTTCATTCTTTTTCTTGCTTAAATTTAAAAAACTACTATATTACATAAAGATATAACTCTCCGTCCCCTTCTTTCTTTCCTTTCTTTAATTCTTCTTTCATTTCTTAAGATGTTTTAAATTATATAAATTATTTTATATTATAAAGATCTAACTCTCCGTCCCCCCTTTCTTTCTTTCATTCTTTCTTTTTCTTTTCTTTAATCGTTCTCCTTTCATTTCTTAAGATGTTTTTAAAATTAGGTAACTATGTTAATTCTAATTTTATATTTTCCTTGTACCAGAAAACTGATGATGATGGCTAAGCCATCGAAAGCTGCTATTTCTATAATAAATAATATTGTTGACAATGACAACGCCTTCAATAATTTCAACTGGTATACCTAACTGTTGAATTTTAAATAATAATCCCGAGTGCCATACCCTGTCGAATGCTTGTGTGATATCTAAAATAAGCGCAAGCGTATCTTTCTTTTGAAGAAAACCATTTGCAATAAATTCTGTTAGTCTCAGTAGCTGATGAGTTGTGGCGTACTTGAATCGGAAGCCGAATTGAATTGATGGAATTTCATTAATAGCGCGTAGGAATTCAACTAGTTTTGATATTATTAATCTTTCAAATATCTTAGAGTTGGTAACAGACTAATTGGTCGGTAGTTTACTGGATCTTCAGTACTGCAATGAGGCCATTGCTGGTCGCCGGACCCAAACTCACCCCTCGGTCACGCCAATTAGGACAGTCCCTGATTTGACACGGCTCAGCGCAAGACGCGCGAACATGTACCTGTCGTTCTAATCAAAGATTTACGACTAGGGTGGGATTGTCTTCCGGGGACAGCCCTTCAGGCAAAGAGCGGGCGGCTGCCCGCCCACGTTTACAATAGGCACCGGAACAAGTGTATTATAGAGATCCCGGCTACTGTTTAAGTAATCCCATAGGACTCATATAATCATCACGGAGACAGCAGAAAGGACTGCTTTGTTCATCTCTGGTGTACTGGCCAAAACACACGCACAACAAAGACTACCAATCAGGCGCCCAGAAAATGACGTTTGATAGAAAATGCCCTATCGGCTTCCGACTCGCGTCGAATATTCAAGAAACTGAGATTTCGACCAATAACATTTAAAATTCCGATCACGTGAAGGAGCGATGTGCAAAATTAGAAAAGAGTGGGGATGCGACGCAGGAAGCTCGAGAGATGAGATTTTTTAACAGAACACAGATAGAAGGCGAGAGAACGGCATAAGAAAGGAGACTGCTGTGTTGAGGAGAGGTAGTTGGAGCTAGCAGTTAGAGTTGGTCGACCAACGGAGTGCAGGCAGCCCCGTTTGAAAGCACAAAACTGGAATTTATTCCATTTCAACGGGCCGGCGTTGATCCGTAAGGATCGATTGTGCAGCCGAGTCATTAAGGCTGAACCGGTACGGAGTAGGGGTGGCGCGTGACGGCCTCCTCCGATACCCACCGATCGGAGCTTTTTCATCCACCTCCTGACTACGGGCGGCGGATCGGCGAAGGATTGGAACGGGAAGGAACGCTAGCACCGCACGTATTGCTGCTTCCGGCTGGCTGCGCCCTGCTACAACGCGGTTCGCGGCAGCGTTTGTTTTGAGGACGACTTCAGATGTGCAATCACCGAAAGAGGTAGAATTAACGACTATCATTTTGTACTAATTCTAAAGACATTCAAAAAAGAGTCATCTAATGTAAAAAAATAATAATAGAGTTTAATTTAAGAGACTTTCCGACCAAATTGTATCAGAAAAAAAGCAATAAACGTGTTCTCGCCATTCAGGCGATTGACACTTAAGCTGGAACATAAACTTGTAATTATTGTAATAGTAGCAACCCAGTGCATGCCCTCATTCAAGAGTGCTCACCCCTGAGGTTCTCATATGCCGGTGCCAGGTAAGTGCCCGTTTGGCGCCCTTCATTTATAAATTTAACGCGCGCACCTGTCAGCTGATTACCGACACACTTCTGTGTGACGATGTTTTCCCCCCTTTTTGTGAGGTATCCGGCCCGCGTGCTGCGCGCATTGCTCACATGCGTGGGTTGCCGTATGCGGCAAGTCGGGTTCATCACAGTACATTTTTCCTGTTTTACAAATCAGTATGATTATGTCAGTTTTCCAATTTTTTGGAAAATATCCACGTTTTAGGCATGAATTAAAAATTGCAGTTAATGCTGCAATAGAATTATGTTTTAATTCTTTTAATATTTTATTTGTTATAATGTCAGGGCCTGCAGATTATCTTATTTCTAGCTGGCATATTATTTGTTTATTTCGTAGAGAGATATGGATTTTATTTCATTTTGGCTAGTGGTGTATGTTTTACTCATGTGTTCGATATTTTTGTTGAAACCAACGACATTTATTGGATTTGCCACGAAGGTATTTTTGAAATGGTTAGCTAATACTGAGGCCTTTTTGGCACCACAGAGTACCATATTAGTATTTGAATAAAGAAAGAATTTCTTGTTTTTCTTTTGTAAGGTGAATGATTGTTGTCCATAAACATCTAATACTGGGGATGTAACTGACTTAAGTATTTTTGAAACTGTTGGAATTGAAAATTATTATTTTCGAATGAAACTATTCTTGAAATTTTGTTTAGTGTACTTTTAACGTTTTGCCTACCAGTGATTTGCCAGTATCGTCTTAGGTGAGTTTTTGATTTGATGAAATAAATTATTCTTATTGAGAGTTTCATGCATTATTTGTTAAAATAATCTGTAAATCTTCACTTATTGTGTAATTTAAAGCTTGGTTTTTTATTTTGTATGTTCACAAAAATGTATATTGTAAATGTTAAAAAATAAGAATATTGTAAAAAAACACGCCACACATTCAGTATTCAGTATTGCTAACCATCACAACTGGTTATCGATGGTTAGTAATTCCACATTCGTTCTTGAGAACGTTGAACACGTGGTTGGTGGGATTGTGAACGTAAATTGGAAGATTTTTTTAAAAAGTTCTCTTCTTCCTTGTTCTCAGGGGTTCATTGAATCTTGTGTCTCACGAGCATCAAATCTACTTGCACTTTTCACATTGCAATGACATTGCAGTTCGTGAATTTCTATGCTTTTCTGTTTTTTAGCAACATTCGTCACTGGCAGGTCGTTGAAGCGATTTTGAGGGCGCACTGATACTTAAAGTGTATCGATTTGGCACTGTGCGCAGTTATTGAATTTGTTGCATTAGTTGCGGTGGCTAATTAGCCTGTTCGCAACTCATTCCTGACTGTAGCTTTTTGGATGGCAGCGGCTGTTGCTGTGGTAGTTGTGGGGGCTGCTGTTGAGGACACATTTGAAGGCGCTGTGTACTGTGGCACTGGCACTTTCTTGACGTTGAATTGGCATCGGTAGGACTTGTGGTGGTATTAAGAGTACATGTTGGTGAAGCACAAATGCTGGGGCCATTTGTACGAACTGTTGTTGCTCACTTGCTTGTTGCGTCGATAACTCCTGCACCAGTTGGATCTGCGTTTCTTTAAGCTTTATTGTACACTATCTTGATCCCTTAAAATAGAATCCATGCCATCGGTGGTTGACTTGTTATTAACGATAAGAGGAGTAGCTAGGGCAGCCGTTAGAAAACATTGCGTTAGTCGCTAAGCACTGAGAAGAGTCGACTGCTTCTGCTCGTATTGCTGCGTCCTACACTGTTCGTGACTCTCTCGGAGGTGCGCACCACTCGAGAACTAACGAACAATTGAGAACCGCATTTCTGAAATTTTTATAAGTTTCTCTTAGCACGACTCATGACCACACACTACCACATTTCAGACAAAATAATCTGAATCTCTTTATCATAACAGAAATGTCATATCAGCTGAAAAGTCAGCTTTTCCCTCTAGTAATTCGAACATTGTAAGGGTTCGATATCTCAAAACAAAGAAATCTCAGAAGCAAAAGTAGTGATACATATATGAGTATGTTTGGATCTACCCCATTACAGCATAGAAATTGTTGAAAATACAGGACTATTTTCCAAATGTAGAGTAACAGTTATTTCTAAGCATTTTTAAATTTCCGATTTCGCAAATAATAGGTTATCAAGGAAGCTGAAGAAGCAGGAACGGATGCTACGGGAAAATGAATGATGAAAACAGCAGTAAGCATTTCCTCGCTCTAATCTTCAGCATGATTTCGCGATATCATAAAAAATAATCCCTTTTCCCTGTAACCATATTCGATCTCTGTCAACCAATGATTATAGCATCCACTGCACTCTAATAAATAAGAAAAAGACACCCAAATTCAAAACACAGAATAACAATAAACAAGTCAATAATAAACGTTTTGGTGAGTCCCATTGGGTTAACCTGGAAGAAAAACATTGAACAATAAATGTCTGGCGTGGATGTGTTTCTTTATATAATAATGTATTGAACACAAAAGGTGTTAGGGCAGACTAGACAATAATAATAAAGTTAAAAAAATTGTAACTATCTCAAATAATGGGAACAACAGTGAATAACATTTATGTCAAATGTTGTTTGTTTTTTATATGGAGTTAATTAATTAATCGAATTCAAAAGATATTCCAGTGACAAAAAAAACTAATATTTTTTTGTGCTGAAAAACTGTTTTCGTCCACTAAATATTTCACTGGTTCAAAAAAAAATAGTAAACGCTCTTAAAACAGTTCGGAATTTTGTTATGAATGTAAACATCCTTGTTTCCTTGTAAGCTACATTAAATTTATACTTTGTATATATCCTTAAAATACCAAAATTGCTTTTAAGCCGTAACAAATATTACGAACAGGTTGGCTTATGTTTCAGGAGAGCAAGTCGTCTGTAAGTCCTTGTAGGGTAACAGCAACGAAAGAAGAGGGAAGGTATTGTGTGTGATAGAAAAATTGGCCCTGAACCACCATGTACTCCCGATCTCCCATTCCCTCCTCTACTGTACAGACACAGCTCTTCACCACCGGCCAGCATAGCCGCCGTGGGCCTTCGGAGTACCTCGACAGGCCCTTCGGAAAACGAAAAACAAACGCCTCTGCCCCGGGAATCCGGGTCCTTTTAGTTTTAATACTTAAATTTTACATATGCAATTTTATGACTTACATACTTGCTTCTCTGAACTAACATACTATATATTGGGGTGGTGTCATCTAGTCAGATTTAGTGTTTGCGAAATTGATTTGGAATACATGGAAGTGATCTAAATTCTGGATTCTGGTTCTATGGTTTGGATTTTTTGTGTCTGAATTCAGAATGAAGCAAGGGGCGGTGGTTATGGATCTCAGGAATTGGTTTTGAATTATTTGGAGTTCATGAATATTTCTATTGGCGTCATTAATCCATATGGGATAGTCGTGTAATTGTGGGCGTTATTGTGGATTTGACTATTGTTATGGCTATAATACATTGTGATGAACTGTGTCAGTTTATTATCGATTTTAATTGAAGTTTTGCCTCGCTTTGTATTACCTCTATTTCAATGTGATCGCGCCAATTTAATTTAAATATAGATATAGCCTTACGTATTTAACTGGTTTGTCGGGAGAGTACCATTTTATTGAGACGTTGTTTATTGTTAGCGGGGTGGGGGAATGTACGGTCATAATCTTCTTGGGAGAGTTTAACTGAATGTTGTACTTTGCGGCCCAGCTATCGAGTGTTTCGTTTCCATTGGATTTTTGCTCCAGGTCTGTTTGTCAGTTGCCAGAGATGTACAATGCTGTGTCGTCTGCGAATTATGTTAACTGTAGGTTCATTAATTTTCATATGTCAGCTACGTAAAGATTAAACAGCGTTGGTGATAAGGGCGATTCTTGACGTACTCCTGCTTCGGTACATCTGGGATTAGAGAGGTGGCTATTAACGTTGGCAGAGAAGGTTTTATTACTTAAGAACTTGTTAATAATTTGCGGTAAGTAATGGGGTGTGCCTGTGAGCTGTGAGTGAGTTTGTAACTGAGAGCTTTGTGCCATGTACGGTCAAACGCCTGTACTATATTTAACTAGTGATGCTACAACAGCTCGTATTTCCTTGCAATATTTTTAAATTTGAAATGTTTTGCAAATTCAGAGAAAATGAGACCTGCGCAATTCTTATAAGCGTTCCGTGTTCTATATGAGAAAAAATTAAAGAAATATTTTGGAGCGATTTTTGAGACTTTATAATTTGCATTAACTTCAAGCAGAAATTACCTGAAAACTATTTTTCTTTCAAAAAATTGTACATAACCTTTTTTAAAGATCTAATTTTTTTTATAACAGATTTCATTTCAAACAAAAATCTCTCCCTTCAAATGCATTGAAATCTTTTTGCATTTTCGATAACAGAAAATTCGCCGGAAATTGGACTGTAAGATTTTCTACCGCATTTTGATACATATGAAAAGAAAATTTAAGGAAATATTTGAGCCTTTTTTGATAAATAATTCGTTAAAAATGTCTATCTTTCACTCAAAATTACGCGAAAAATATTCATATTATGGAGGAATTGTGCATCATATTATTTCAAGAACTGCTTCTGAACAACAGTTTTTTTTAATCTGTATCTGCAATATTGTAGTTGTAAGAAGCTGCCGAAAATGTTTTTGAACTATTGCATTTTTCGAAAAATCAGAGATTTTCATGAAAATGATACCTGCATCAATTTTTTATGCGTCTTCTACACTACCGGGGATAAAGTATATTAAACAATTTGGAGCCATTTGCTTTCGCAAATTTATTACATGGGAGCGAATATTTTCATATCAATTATTGTCAAAACGGCCGTTGCTACATGCATTCATAATTCAACTTCATATGTATATGAGTTAGAACAAACATTCCGGAGCTCAAAAAACCATGCACATATTGCACTTCTCTCCGTCACACAGTTTTTAACTGTAAATGTGGAATGAAATAAATAAATTGATAATGTGGAGGTGCGATATGTCGGAAGGGCGGGTCACCATACGGACCTGGAGGCTAAGCGGTGTCTCCGTCCAAACATTATGTTTACAGGCATCGAAAAAACTGTTTTTCGAGGCTTCGAGGCACTTCATGGCGAAGTGCCGTGAATCCGGCGTAACGAGTCGTTCGGCCATTCATCGGTTTGACTGTAATTAAAGGTAATTTTGTAAGGAAAGGATCTTTTAAAAAGTGTTTGTGTGGCTGAGAATGGCCGGGTGAGGCCGCTTTGTTGGCTAATGAAGTGCGCTTTATCCTGCAGCGGCCAAGGAGGAAGTGCGCGCGTTATCCTGCAGCGCTGGCGACCGCAGGCCGATTAGGCGAAGTGGTGAGCGAGCGAAACAACAGAGGCTGCGCTATCAACAGCTCTGCCAACTCTCCTCTCCTCTCCTCTCCTCTCCTCTCCTCTCCTCCACGCAGCATTGCAAAGGGGTGGGCGGTCTCCGGCGACCACAGCGCAAATTGCAATTTCATTACCTATTTCGATTAATCAAGGTATCATTGGCGATTTCGATTAATTAATTTCTTTTGATTTCATGAAAATCACCTTTCAATAGAGAACATTAAAACACCGTACGGGTTTGAATATAAGTTCGTAAGCTTATTTATTTATTTATTTTTTATTTTTTTATTTATTTTTTTATTTATTTTTTTATTTATTTTTTTATTTATTTTTTTATTTATTTTTTTATTTATTTTTTTATTTATTTTTTTATTTATTTTTTTATTTATTTTTTTATTTATTTTTTATTTTTTATTTATTATTTATTATTTATTTATTTATTTATTTATTTATTTATTTATTTATTTTGAATTAAATAGACACGGTGTTTTGAGGAGATGTATATTAGGGTAGCTCCGTTGATGGAAGGATATTTTAAAATAAGTAGCTGAATATAGTCAGTCGCGAGTAGGTGTTTCATACAAAACACAGATGGGGAAAGTCGAGACGGCGTATAAAATTTGTGGGAATACTAAGTCCTATTAAAAGTAATCGTTGATGACATTCTAGAACATTATTTTTTTAAATTTAGGCAAGGACGCGAGAATTGGCGCACCAAGGATTACATGGACAACATTCTGCTAGTCAGCCGCGAAGCCAGCGATCAAGATACTTTAGTAAGCTTTATATTTTAGCAGTCTCCGGGTCAATGACCTCCATCTCAATCAGGTTTTTCGTCCAGTTTCCCTGATCCATTGAGCAAATACATTCCCATTGCATTGCAAATGCAAATCCATTGAGATGGCCCCTTGTTTTGCTTCTGGTCATAAATGCAACTTCATTATCTGTGCACGCCTTCTAGAATTCAGTGGGAAATATAGTCCTAGGATAATGCTAAAATATTAAAATTATCTAATATTTAAGTAAACCAAGGTAAATATTTTCTAGAACCTATTAATTTTGCTATTCCTTCTTCATATTACCACGCAGAACTATATATTATTTAAAAAAACCAGTTCAGCGGGTAGAAATTTGGATTCGATTCAATATTACAAGAAGACTTTTAATGTTAAATTACAAGTATTGGACAAAAGCACCGGCAATTTGCATTTGACGAGCTTGTTATTCGGTATGTTTGTCCCCGGCTTACAGTTTATCCTGTGAAATCTGTAAAATTCTTGCTTTAAACGTTCTCGTTACATTTCACTGAAAACTAATTTGGACAAACAATAAATACATATTTATTGGGAATCATTTTGCCTTTGAGCCATCCACTATCAAAAAGACGAGAATCTATGGGACGCATTCACAACTTTTTGATAACTTGTGTGATATTCTGGCTGCTTTTCGCATCCCACGTACTGTGAGAAAATCCGGTGAGTGGCTCTGGTGTCGACCCAACGTCCCTTCGTCCGCCAGAGGGCGGCGGCGCACTTTGCATGGCCATCGCAGGCGGAGGGCGGCGTCCACAGGGAAAGCCCTTTATTCTTGCAATATTGCAAAAATCGCGTCTATTCTTACGGTCGTGTGCTCCGGAAAATGCTTTATAATTTAATAAATAAACCATTTAATAATATAAAAAAACATTCGGTTCTAAAAATAAAATATAAAACATTCAGGTATTTCTAATGATAAAGAACAGATAAAGTAATTGAGATTTTCCGGCAGCATATCAGTACTTATTTGTCATGAACATATTATATCAACATATTAACATCTTAGCTTATTGTCGATTATGACTAGAGCCCGGAAGTTTAGGCATTTATTTTACCTAAACTAGGCATGTAAAAAGGCATTTTTTTACTATAATATGCGTGAAAAAAGTATTTATTCTAGCTAAAGTAGAGTGGCTAAAAGGCGTGTAAACAATAAAAAATCACATTCAAAAGGAATTATTGTAAAAAAATGAATAATTAAAATAATTCACATTTTTTATAACTCTAAAAGTTACATTCGTTCTCAACGTGTAAGGAAACGATTTTTCTCTTTGTAATCTTGATGCCACATAACCATCCGGTATGATGCTACGATTTTTGTTCTTTCTTTATTTCAAGTCGCATCAACATCTAGGTCATTAGCGACCACTATTGGCGTTCACATTATGGTAACTGTAAAGATGCAACGATATGATGACGACAAGGGGTGAAAGGTTGAACACAAATACAACCATGTCCGAGGCGAGACTCGATCCCGCGACCCTTCGATCCGAGATCGCTACACTACTGCCTTCGCGATGTCGGCCACCGGATCGGCCGACTTGTTTTATTCGCGACGCTGTATCCTCGAAATGGTATTGTGGAGTGTCTTTTGAATCTTGAAATGGCATCAGTGAAAACAATTTTTTCGTTCTTCGCACTTGTGTAATCGCCAGTACTGAGAAGGATATATCATAAATAAAGAGCTGTTCTCAAAAGGGATTCGAAGCCATTCTCCAAAGTAGGATGGAATTCTTTGTGAGCGACTAAAATGTCGGCATCAATGAAAAAAATCAGAAATTGTTTTTAAGGCAGCCTCTGCTTCCATAGAAAGACAAAATACGACCAGTCTTCGTACTCAACTTGTTCAAAATCTCTGCCAGAAGAAAAAAGCCAAATAAGGACGTAAAAGGCAGACAAAGGTAAACATTAGACAAATGGCAAAAAACAGGCATCAGAAGCTAAAATAGGGCAAAAAAAAAGGCAAAATGAAAATTTTCTACAACAACCCCAGAAGCACAATTAGGTGATTCCTATTGTCAAAAGTCATTAAATAGTAACAGTAAAGAAAAAGGCATTTTGCCAAACTTCCACGCTCTAGTTGTGACACTGGTAGGGGAAGTATCATATTTAAAATTAAAGTTGACAACAATTCTGGAAATATATTTTTATTTTAAAACTTGTATACTTAAAAAATGTACAATTACTACACTTTGTCTCAATTTAACTATTTATTTTGTACTTTGCTTTTGCATAACTAATACGTTCTGCTGATAATACTGGTAACATACCGGTTACATGCAGTTTGATGAATTCCATAATAACAACCAACGACTTCTTGAGACAATTTGAAATTCATGCATTTTCTTCGTGCCAATCTTTTATCTCTCTTGTGAACTTCGTGACACAAATCGGGCTGGCACTTCACACTCTTATGCAGCTTTACCGAGAATATTGAATACACGTATAAATATAAATAAAAACAGTTTTTGGAGAGACCAGCTTGAAATGAGAAATAAGCTTATCATACGAGCCATTTATCCATTATCGTTCATTCAGCTCGCGGAAGAAGTTAATACCACTGTATACTAGCATGTACACGTTTGGAAACATACTAAATAAGAAAAGAAGTTGATGTATTGTAATACACATTACAATAGAAACCTGTAAGTGGAGCTCGACCTACTAGGATTCGCATACTTCTTCTCACACTCATTTGCATGCCGAGTTGCCCTAAGTGAAGCGCGAAAGAGGGGTTGCAGGGGCAGAGGGTAAAGGAAGCTCCAATGTCCGCTGGCGCGTGGGCGTGGGCGTGGGCGTGGGAGTGGCTCCTGAGGCCACGGGGCGACGGCCGCCTCAAGGAGCCAGTGTTGAGGCCTACCTCACGTCCTTTTCTGCAGCCCTTCGCCCCCGCTCGCCCGCGGCCGCCTCCAACGTCCCAGCCGAGTCCTCGCCCTTCACGAGCGGGAGCTCTCCCGTTCTGCACGGACGAGACTGCGACACCGACGGCGACCGACGGCGACCGACGGCGACCGACGGCCAGGTGTCTCCTCTCGAGCAGCCTCCCCTCGGTGGCCTTCGGCCATCACAATTGACATACGCAAAACAACCTCGAATCTGGGCAACATAGTATATACAGGTTGAGTCTCGAAATTTTATTATCTCCTGCAGCTTTTGAACGGTTGAAGTTATTGCAATGCAGTTTTCAGGGAGATGTATGAGAGAATGGGGCTAATTAAAGCTAAAAAAACTAAAAATGTATTTTTCAAGATACTGAGGTATCTTGGTTTTTTTAGTCTATCACGACGAGCGTAAAAAGACGAATCCGATGATTGTTATATAAGCATTTTCTAGAGTAATTTCGATTTTGTGCGACTCGTATTTAACGGATGTTATAACGCTCCAAGCACGTACTAGCAGGGAGAGTGAGACACTTGAAAAATACGTTGAACACAAGTCAAAAAATCGAAATTACAAAAAGCTTATCTAACATATGACAATATGTATATCATTGGATTCGTCTTTTTACGCTCGTCATGATGGTCTGAAAAATATGTATAGTTTCATTTGGAAACAAGAAAAGTTATCTCAATACCTCTTAAAATGCAATACATAAAATCAAAACGAATACATGCATCAATTAGCTCCATTCTCACATACACTTTATTGAAAACTTGCAATAACTTCAACCGTTCAAGAATTATAGGAGGTGCTAAAGTTACGTGATTCCCCTGTATATTCCAAAAAATACATTCAAATCGTTGGGAACCCGCGAGCATGAAGATGTGAGGCTAGACAAGCCTCCGCTTGGCGACTACTTGAATTCACAGAATCAGCCACGACAAAATACTATTCTGTCACGCATATGAATGTTCGGAACGCTAGTGTCTGGGCTCAGGGCTCAGGCTGCCCAGGCGGCACAGTCTGCGCCTTGTTGTTGCTGACGCTGAAGGCCGCCAGGAAGACGTTGATGATGGTGACGAGGAAGACGCCGCCCACCACGTAGTTGTTGAGGCGGTTGGCGTGCGCCATCTTGTGCTCCCCGCTGAGGTCGGCGCGGCCTTTGAAGATGAGCGTCACGCCCACGGCGATCTGCGCACACAGCAAACGAACGTCGCAACGCACGGAGGGCACAGCAACGCGTGCGCTAATTAGAGTGCACTGCGAAATCGTAAGGGGCCAAGTATCAAAATACTGAAATAAACTCAATCATTCTGAGAGAATATTGATTTACATATCACTAGCTCTTCTTAGTTATTCGAGCTTTGAGTTATTTGCAGCGATTTCAGAAATTTATTACAGCCCTTTATGTAGGTCATTAAACATAGTCGTTATAGATAACATACTCTTTTTTTCTTTTTTTTCAGAACATTGTACTTAATCCCTTATGATTTTCCAGTCTTCAATTGTTTGAGCATATAGAACGCTGTCTCTTCACTTGACATACTTGTAAGATGATCCTTTCTAACTTTTGGTTGAGTCATTTCAAATATACGTTCGGAAAATATTGATTTTTATCACACTTCCCTTTGTAAAACCTTGTAACTCTTTTCAAAGGTCCCTGAAATACACATTTCATTTCAACTCTCCCCCCACTTGCAGAGTTAAACAATAGTAACGTAATAAAAGCGTGTAAAATAAAGATTTTAAAACAATTTAAAATTTAATCACAATATGTTTTTGATAAATTTTATCATTCATTTCCTCATATCTATGAAGTTGATAATATAATAACTACAACTAGCGATGCTACAACACATACTTTTTCGCAATATTTCTAACTATTGCAATTTTCGAAAATTCAACGAATATGGGACCTATGCCTTTTTTAGCTCCCTTGTTCTATACGTAGAAAATTTTTTAAAAAAAATTTTAAGAAGTTTTTTTAAGAAAATTATAATTTATAAATGGAATTAATTGCAAATAGAAATTACGGGAAAGATACTCTTTTTCTCAAAAAATGTTACAGGATATCTTTGAAAGCTCTGTTTTAGAACAGTTTCATGTGACGAAAATCTCTATCCTAATACTGTACTTTTGCAATGTTAATGTTTTGCGATCTTCGAAACTTCCACGGAAATGTGACAAGCATCATTTCTTGCCACCCTTTGATACTTACGAGGAAAAAATTTAAAGGAAATGTTGGAGCAATTTTCGAAAAAAATGTTTGTTTAAAAATTGACTACATTTCTCACAAAATTACGCAAAACTAAGCATCAGCCATCTTCGAAAAAATGATCACGACCTTATTTCAAGATAAATTTTTGAAAAAAAAAAATTTATTACGAAAATATTTTCTCTTTGATATTTTAGGAAGACTGAAAAAGCAATTTTCGAAAAATTTGGAATTCCAACGATAATGACTAAATAACTAAATAAATAAACTAAATAAATAACTAATTGACTAAATAAATAAATAAATGAGATCTGCTCCATTTCTATCAAGAGTTCTTCAAGCTATCCGAGGGAAAAAATAGATAAAAAATGGACTCGTCTTCTCGTCGTTTTCATGAAAATATTGAGACTTCCTGAAATACATAATATACGTTTCAAACTCACAGGGCCTCGAATTCGTTCAGATCGATCGGGGAATATCAATTTTGGAGAAAATCGTTTGATTGTTTTTTGCGGTACCGTTGACTCCAGGCAGACGTTTTGCTGTCCATCGATTTTTCGGTATCAAACGTCGTGGGTGTTTCACTGTTCGAATATTTTGCATTCTAACAGATTATCCGATTTAAATTCTTTAGTTTCTTGTCCCTGCTCTCACGCTTTCTCAGTAATTTTACATGAAAAAAAAGAAAAGAAGACATCTAAAATAGCGGATCCGGGTTGGCGAGGTCGCTAAGGGAGAAGTGGCATGGTGATCTCGGGCCGAAAAATCGCGAGTCCGAGACCCACCCTTCGTCATCACCAAATCACTTCATTCAGCATACAAGCACCTCTAACGTTAAATCAAATGTGGTTAATGACCTCGTAGTTAATGCGACCTTAAAGAAACAAAACCAAAAAAACTAAAATACTACGGAGTGCCAGTAAGAGCCCAGTGATCGTTACTAATGCATCGGCCCTTGAGTCAGGTACAAGATTAGTGGGTGACTGCCCGGAAAATTACTTTAAAAATATCCCACATCTATCATTCCTTGAAGGCATACACAGGAGCCATGTTTGGACCCTGATCTCCAAGGGCGTAGCTTGAGTTTCTTACAAAGTAAAACTGTCGTTTTAAGCTGTGTGTGGTGGAAGTGTAATGATTCACGGGTCAGTAGAAAATTCAGGATGTATGTCTTTTGTTAATAGGCGGGACGAAATTGACTTTCATGAAATTTTTAATTACGCGAACATTTACGCGGTGCAAACCCACACGAAATAGCTCCCAGAAGTCCACCTTTGAGAGTCCTCTCTTCTTCTGTGTTAGAGACGTTTCTTGAAACGGCCGTATCTCAGCATGTCACAGGGCTTACGTATTTTGCACCCACATCTGCACGAGTCATAGGTTTCACCGACGGCGCCCGCCAAAGTCGTGCCATCCATGTTGTATGTGAGTTGGGAACTCATAAGGACGCGCAATCACTTTGCCTACACACTGCTCTACAATTCCACGAAAAAACGTCACTGCGCCAACTTTTGGATGATGGAATACTTTCAAAATCCATGATTGACAAATAATAAATCATTTTCATTATAGGATCCATTCCGTGACTTCTCCGTTTTTGCAGTTTCAACTTTAATCATGTTCTTTCCACGTATTTCACATATCTTTGTCGTAGTGCTGTCTACCCCCTCCACTTTTCCTCTTTTCCACCTCCCGCCACGTCTCTCGTCTTTTCACTGCGACTCCCCCCCCTTTGTTACGAACCTACGGGGCTGTGTTTCATTTCTACAGTGCTATAAGTTGAGTCTAGTCTCCGACTGCATTTTGATAAACATGTCCAAGATATTGAGCTTTCAGTTTCCAGTGAATTTTATAAAAAATAATATGCTAAATTGATTATTTTAATTTTCTGATAATATTCTAAAAGTTTAATATGTTTTATACATCGTTTTCTACAAGTAAGTCTTCCAGCCACTATTAAGAATACAATATTTTATATATTTTAACAAATCCAGTTTATGGTTGAATTTAGGAATTGCTTATTTTATGGCTGTTGTAGCCGGATGAAGGGGCCAATGATGTAACCTCCCGAAACGTTACCAAATAACTCCCTCAAAAATTGATGTTTTATAATTAAAATAACACTGTGTCCTAAAATATGGTGTGTTTTTTACAATCAAGGTCTTAAAACGTGATGGCCAAGTTATTGTGATAAACTACAAGAACTACAGACAACACTTAGGGTCCGGTGGCTCGTGGTTCAGAACGAAGTAGCTCGCCATTCACCAAGAAGGTCCGGGTTCGATTCCCGAGCAATTTCATGTGAAATCTGTTCCGATAAAACGAGTTTGCCAGTTTCTCCAGGGCTAGTCCAATGCCTGTGAAACGTCCTAAAACAACCCAACCACTGTCCTCATTCTGGCCGCTGAATAGGGACGCAGGGGCGAGTATGGGACGCGCCATCTGGCGCTCCTCTTGACAACGACTAACGGACTACAATGACCACTCCATACAAAAAGAAACAGAGGGTTACCCTGTAAAAAGCGCTCAAGGCCCAACAACGGTTAGGAGACGCGTTGCGTCCTTATGAAGACGCAACGAAAAGTGTTTCAGTAGAAGAGAAGAAAATATTTCAACAATTTCAAAACAGAAACACTGCGTTTTCAAATCGAGGGGGAAGCAGCGCACTGAACACGTCCATGGACGTTACTTCCCTGCTGTCCCTCAGATCTCCACTGCGCAACGAGCAGGACCAGCCACAGATTTCTGAACCCGTTGCGACACTTGGAGCTGAAAAATGGGCGATAGGGAGATGTTTATCTATATTTTATTACACAACTTCCACAGGGGGTTGTTTTTTGTTGTCAGGGGTGGTGCACCGTTCCACAGAAAATGACGAATGCCTTAGTGGCAACCGAATGTTCCTCCTACGTTGATTCGTGAAATACTGATGTTATAGGTTGACATTGTATGAATTGCCTTGCTTTTGCTTTCTCACCTTACGTCGAAAGAAGAGAAAATATTGTATTCGGAAGCCGGAAAACGGCGATTTTTCGACAGAAAACTCTTACTGTTGTGCCCCGATAACAAAGTCAATAAATCTTTCTATTTATAGTAAATTACGTCTTCCAACATGCTGTGTAGACAGCATCCACTTTTTAAGGGTCCTTGATTCCGAAAAATCGATTGACGGCCAAACGTCTGTGTGTCCGTCGATCCAGTCGTCTGTACTCAACGATATGACCGTTAAAAACGATTTGCTCCAAAATTAAAATGCTGCGTTCGATTTCCAGGAACTCGACACCCTAGGAGTCTGAAGAGATATTTTAATTTTTGGAGGTACTTTACACGAAGCCTCAACGTTTTCAAAATATTTGTGGGGGTGGGGGGTGGGGGGCGGTCGCACCTACGGTGGAAATACATGGGTGGGTTCCTCCGGTGCACCGATTTTAGCTGGTTCTGCGCATCACCAGTTCGCGTCACGAACCACGTGACCACAGCACGAGCACTTCCTTTGAAAAGCCAGGCCAGACGCTGGCCGTCACGTTGCATGGAAAGCGAGTGGTGTTGAGAAACATTTTGAAAGTGGCACAAAATGACAATTTTTAACGGCAACCAACCAAAAATAACGCGATGAAGTGCAATATTTAATATATTAATATATTTAATATATTAATATATTTAATATATTTTAAATATATATAAATAAATATTTAAATATATTAATATATTTAATATATTTTTTATTACTATACAAGTGCAATATTTAAAAGGAATGCTTCATAAATCTGTGTGAAAGTCTTGTAACGATGTGATACTTGTGGTATGTGGCTGCATTTAAAATGGCGGCTAGCATTGTGACGTGGCAAAGTGGCGTGTGAAGCTGATTGGCTGGCGTGGGACGCCGCGCGCACCTGCAGCATGAGCGAGATGGAGATGAGCGCCACGTTGAGGTGGTAGAAGGAGGACTCGCTGGCGAACTCGAAGAGGTAGCGCAGCTGGTTGGCGTTGGAGGTGATGAGCGCGATGTCCATCATGCCCTGCGCCACCGTCTTCTTCGCCGCGTACGTGTTGGCCGGGGTGGGCGCGTCCTTCACCTGCAGTGCAAAACAAACTTTACACGGCGTAGGGGGACAACAAGAAATCTGGGCACGAGTTCCTCAGTTCCGGAATATCCAGACCCTACCCTTTCACATTCCAGAACGAACAAATCCAGGTAAGGAACATTTGGAAATTTTACCTCTCGAGTAATAGACGAGTTATTTGCATTGGTAAACACGTTTGAATTTATAGTATTGCTGACAATATAGTAGCTCTACTCCTCAAACTTACTCAAGGAGAGGGACTTCTGACGAAGCAAAAGTATGTATAAAAGGATGCAAAGGTAAGGGTTGATAGAAGGGGATGGTCAGCGAAATGTGCATGCCAACAATCTGCGATAAATTGGACTAGACGGAGAATCTGATGAACGGTTGAATATTTATTTCGGAATCGAAATTGGGTAGGTGGAATACCGTTACCTTTTAATATATATATATATATTAATGCTGCTGTATGAAGTGACGGGGGCGAGTGGGTGGGGGAGAGGGGGAGGGAGAGGGGGAGGGGGCGCGCGCTGCTGCCTTCGCTGTCTTGCGGGCATCGCCTGCCTCGCTCAGCAGCCCATTTGTGGAATGAAGGTTTAATCGCGAGAGGTGGCGGTGTCCTCTCCGCTGAGTGGTGAGATTCGGCGCCCACCGGCACCACCTTCACACAAAACTGGTTCTAACATTTCGTTTGTCAACTGCTTTGGTCATTACTCCTGTTAGTGTAGTGCTTGTTTTTTCTCGGGAGATAGCGGTGATCATCCCCCGCTGAATGGCGAGACCCGGCGCCGACCTACCGTCGGTTAGTGGGGTTTCCCCCTAACCAGGACTCTCCCACCAGCGGGGCACCGCCCCAGCCAGGACAAGCTCTAAGCTCCCGACCGGTCTCCCGGAATATGTGGTAGTGTAGTGCACGTTAGTGTGTGTGTGTGTGTGTGTGTGTGTGTGTGTGTGTGTGTGTGTGAGGGGAGAGGATAGGACAAGGAAGAGGAAGGACAGATCGCGCGCGGTCCGTGGCCCGTTTGATAGGGTACTGCTCCGGCATTCGCCTGGTGTCGATCGGAGAAACCGCGGAGTAAACGCGCGCGTACCTTGGCCTTCTTGGCGAGGTCCAGCGCGACGACGGGCTCCTCGCGCACGGTGCCCCCGCGGTGGCGCACGTAGGGCGGCAGCGGCGACTCGGCGGCGGCGGCGGCGGCGGCGGCGGCGGCGGCGGCGGCGGCGGCGGCCTCGGCCTCGGCCCCGGCCACGGCCCCGCTCAGCACCCGCTCCAGCTCCGCCTTGTCCGCCTCCGCGTCCGCGTCCGCCTCCGCGTCGGGCGGCCCGTCCGCGAAGAGGGTGACGGCGCTGCTGTCGGACGGCAGGCGCGGGGGCGGCACGCTCAGGCCGCCTGCCTCCCCCGCCCCGGCCTCGGCCACGCCCTCGTCCGTGTGCAGCGACAGCATCCTCACCAGCGACAACTACCTAAGGGCACACAACAGCACTCTTGTTATTCCACTATTTCACCATTACGATGCTGCAACCAGCTTCGTGTAGGAGCAGATCGAGGCACTATGGGCGTCTTTACACTACTTTGCGCCAAATGTGGGCTGTTCCCAAGGAAGCAATGTCTCGTCTTTTGAATGACCTGCGTGTTTAGTGAAGGTTTTACACAAATTTTGCGGAACAAATCCCAGAGTTCCGATAACTATCGGGACGAGCTGTGCTTTATGCTCGACATTCGGCTGATCTGGATTTCCAAACTCTTGTATTGAAGACGTTTCTCGTTACGACGTTTTGATCGCACGGCACAGCAACATCTACAAATAGACACGATTTCTTTCTCCAAAATCCGAATAACAATATCCGTTTTGTATGCGATAGTTTGAATTTGTATCGTACGATCCGTTCGTGAGTTGTTAGTCGTTCAATACATAGTCCAACAGACGTCATCGTTTTTCGTGGGGTTTCCTACCACTTGGAGCGTGTGTTTGGAACTTCGAGGGGTTACAGATGTACCGGTGGTGGTAACTACACGCCCTATCGTGTCTTTTCAAGTTTTTGCTAGAATTGGAAGTCTTGGCTAGAATTGGACAAGCTGAGGCTATATGATTGGTTTCTACTTGTTCCTGGCAAATGCGGCATTTATCAGCTTGGGAAGTTTTGAGAACCGCTTTATCATAATTTCGTGTTCTTAACGCCTAATCGTGGACAGCTATTACAACTGCTTCGCATTCAGGCATCATTTTTACCCTTTCAAGCTACATAAACGTTTAGCAACTTAAATTGTTTTCATATTTCCCTCGTAGCTGCGATCCTTTAGATTCAGATTAGTTATGCAGTACATATTAAGCTCCGTATCGAAGGCAATAAAACAATAATCGTGCGTTTCCTGTACTTCGACTACAAGTAATAACTTTAAACCAGTTTATCCAAAATCTTGTGTCAGAGTATTGCAGTCTTGGAACGGTAAGTGTCATCAGGACCGGACCGGCAGAAAACGTAAAGAATCATTCACTCATGTCAGTTGCATAAAGGTAGTTTGGAAGATTAACTCCGGTTTGAACTTTTAAATTTGCTCTCGTGAATTGTTTTTTCTTCTTTAGATTTCTTTCCTTCAGTGGCCTTCAGTTATTATCTAGATACGCGTACGCAAAAGTTGGTTATTCTTGTAACGTCCGGTTGAGGTACAAGGTACTCATATGAGGAATAGCACCGCGGCACGCGGATATCCGCAAGAGGAACATGTAACAAAGGGGTTCCCACCTTTTTCGTTCATCGACCTCTTTAAGAATTGCTGGCTCCATCGACACTCTTACTTTACACTCTATAATATCATAAATAGGTATAACACAAAGCACTGCACATTATCTTAAAGATAACAATTTCATACAGCAATATATTGATAAATTTCTAGATTTCAATAACTGAAGACGCTTCCACTTCTGAGTAGCAGTTTTAAGGTACTGCATGTTCTTGATTGTTTTGCAATTTCTACAAAAGTTGAGCGTTTTCAAATGGTCATAACATTTCACAAGTACGTATGGCACGAACATTTTTTTTTCGATATAGAGGAACAAACAGATAATAAATTACAAATGTTCTCCTTCCAATAAAATATTGCTGTGAAATAACAGTTATAAATTTTTTGTTTTAATGTAGTTCGTTTGCAATAATAACATGGCTGATACAATAGAGAAATACTTATGGAATGCGATTTGTAATATTCCTTGCCGATATCCGTCCGGAGGGGGGCCTTAATAAAGTCACCTTCCTTCGGGGGAGCGATTGCTCGACGCTGGCTACGCCCCTTTTCCAAAGAACAAATGACGGACAGGAAAGAATAAGAGCGAATTTATAATTTATACAATGTGTTTCTTTGTATCAGAAAGAAATGAATTACCTATTTCATATATTTTTTGTAATCAATGGAGTCTTGATTATACCTATCAATCGCCGGTTCATATTCGGCTGTAGACCCCAATCCATGATCATCATTGACTCCCTTATGGGCCCAGGGGTCGATATCGACCCCGTTTGGTCACCCCCGGCCGCTTCCCTCGGCTGCGCCCCGAGGCGCAGTCGCAGCGCAGTCGCCACGCGCAGGACAAGCACGTACTTTCTCGCATTCTGTGTTGCGGCTACGCCATATTATAATTCTTCGTGAACCTCCGTGTTTCTATCCAGCAACATTTCTCCGTACTTGGATTTGAACTCAGGTTTCCACATTTAGCATGTCATCCACGTTAGTCTTAACCGCAGCTTCACAGCTAAACAACCTACCCGACGCTCATCAGAGATTCCCAATTCGATCATTTCAATATCTAGTATTAAAGAACAGATTTCTTTGGGAAATAAATCCCTACAATTCATATTGTAGTTTTGCAATTCATTTTCGAAAATTCAGTGAATTCCCCGAAAATGGGACCTGCTCCAGTTTTATGCGTTCGAGGAAAGAAACAATTCCGAGGAAAGAATTTAAAGAAAAACGTTGAAACCAGTTTAAAAAGTTTTTAATAAATTCCAGTAAACTCAAGCAAACATTTCACTGAAACTACTTTTTTTTCAAAATATTACACATGACCTTCTTTAATCTATTTTTTTAGAAAAGATTTCATTAAGGAAAAAATCTGTCATCAACATTGCACTTTTGCACACTGTTAAATTTTGTCAATTTTTGAAATTGCAGGGAGTTTGTGGGAAAAGTAACCTGCGACATGTTTTAAGCGTTCATTACCCTTTTCGAAGGTAAAATTAAAAGAAAAATTTGGAGCCGTTTTACAGAATATAATTGTGTAAATATTACCTTATTCTTCCCAAAATTAAGCTAAACTACTAATTTTTTTTAAATGTACATAAACTCATTTAAAGATATGTCTTCAAAAACACGTTTTATTTTAAAAAAGCTTATCTTCAATATTATTGTAGTAGGAAGTCGCCGAAACAAGGAGAACTTTTGCAATATTCGAATATTCAGAGATTTCTACAAAAATTAGACCTGCACCATTTTTAAGCGTCCTTTGGGCTATCCGAGGACAAAGATTAATTAAAAACTTGGGAGCCACTTTCGAGAAGATTTCGAAAATGTTAAAAGTTTAAGTAAAGTAGCCCTAAAAATCAAAATATTCTTTTAAAACTCGCAGGCCATCAATTCGTTCAGATGAATCGGAAAATATCAGCTATTTGAGACACTCGTCCTCAACGGACAGGTGGGCAGACAGATATTTTTCTCTCAATCGATTTTTCAGTATCAATGAGCCACAAAATGTAGATTCTGGGTACACAAGTTGTTAGAGGAAGTACTTCACCCATGGAGGGTCAAGATTTCAAAAACATTTTCGGTACCAGGACCCCACAGCACTAGTTTTCCTGGCGAAAATTCACCCATTTTTTCCTCAATATTACAATGGATTCTCTTTATTATGTATAGAGTAAAGAGAGGAAGAAAAAAATATAAGAACTTACTTGGAGAAGACTTCCTGCATTATCTATCGTACAATAACACGTTATTCACGAATATACGGTAGAAAAATAATATAAAGAACATTTACTTATAAAGTGCAAAAATAAGTTATCGAATTATTTTTTACGCAATCTAATCTAATCTAAAACAATTTTCAAACAAAGTCTTCTTATAGTAGGTATTTCTCTCAAGAACAGGTCACTTTAAAAGTTTTAGCTGGCAGAAATTTTATTTCACAACAATTCAAATTGAATCTTGTCTACGTTTTTCTAGTCTTCAACGACGTTTCGAGAGCTTTTGCGCCCCCATCCAATGAAATAATACAATACATCTTAATTCCTAAATTCCTAAAAGTTTTCCATGGTTTCTCCAATCAACACCAGGCGAATGCCGGAGGACTGCCCTAACAAACGGGCCACGGACTGCGTGCGATCTTTCCTTCCTCTTCCTTGTCCTATCCTCTCCCCTTACACACACACACTAACGTGCATTACACCACCACACATGCCTGGAGACCGGTCGGGAACTTAGAGCTCGACCCGGTTGGGGCGGTGCCCCGCTGGTGGGAGATACCTGGTCGAGGGAAACCGACGGTAGGTCGGCGCCGGATCTCGTCATCCAGCGGGGGAAGATCACCGCCACCTCCCGAGCAAGCAACGCGCACTACACTGACGGGACTCATGAGCATCGTCGTTGACGCGCGCGGAGTCCCTCGCAATCGCTGCATCCAGAAGCCAAAGCCGGCTGCTGCGTCGTACCTGTGGAGCGGCGGCGGCGAGGGCCGGGTGCTGGGAGCGGAGTGGCGCGCGCGGGGCCGCCCAACGCCCTATGTAGCGGCGCCGGCGCTGCAGCCGGATTCGCCTGCCCAGGCCTTCCGCGAGGAAGCGAACATCCGCCCCGCCTTCCCACTTGCCTTCGTCGCTTTGTGGTTCATTCATCGGCGTCTAAAGGCTCATTCACAATGCAAACATAAACATAAGCATGGGGTTAACCCAGAAGTTACCACTGCGTCTTTAGGCGGACTCATTCACCGTGCGTGCTCATGAGCAAAACACGTAAGACGTTCACTTCAAAGCTTGCAAGCTTCAAGCTTCTGTGCTTTTGCTTATGTAAGAAATAACAAATGAACCCATCCCAGTACGGTCACTCAAAATCGGGTATCGAAATAGAATGGAAGTCGATAGATCGAACAAAAGACTGGATTTCCAGATTGCGTGATTGATTTTCGACGGTTTTCTGCTTTGTTTTGTAACGTAGCATCTTTTTGTAATTTAGGTTTGTTGTAGTATTCATAGCTCTGTTTAGTGAGTTGTATTCATTGTAATACTACAATTTACTTTTCATTTTTATTGAAATTAAAATATATAAATCGAACCCGTAAGCCATGGACACAGACTGTATCTCGAAATCGATTCTCACATCCAACTAATAGTAAACTAGAATGTCCCACAGAATAGAAAATCTTATTTTGCTTACGTTTATGTTGAACATTGTGAATACTTCGGTCTTTCTCTTCTGTTGAAGTGTCTGTCTATGCGTTATGCTTATGTTTATGTTTGCGAGGAGGCGGCCGTTGCCAGCGTCCGGCGCGGGCCAGGGACGCTTCGAGTCGCGCGCTTCCGACGTCAGGTGGCTCGGCTGGCTACACTGGGACGGACTGCTCCAGCAAACGGGATTCTTTATGGACGGTATAGAGCCGGAGGGATTTTCATGTTGCCGGGCACGACGCAAATTCTTTTACATGCCACTATTCAATGACGTGGCGAGGCTCAGGCCTCCGGGCAGCTCTCGCCGCGCTCCGTTCGCCATCGAGCAGCGGAAGAAGGCGTCCGACGGCCGACGAAGCAGGCCGCTTCAATTTTCCTCAGAGGCTTCTTTTGGGCTTCAGGAGCTTCTCTATGCAGTGAATATACAAAATGGGCCAGGCGGAGTTACTTCCTTTCCGATGGAAAGGACGAAAGAAAAACGCCCTTAAAATACATGGTTTCCATACTCCGCTTCCCAACCCAGCCGGGACAATTTGGAATGATTTAGCCTTTTGAAGTCAAAGGAAAGAAAAAATAGAATTTTCCTAGGGACTTCGTGTATACTATCCCTCAAAATTAAAAGATCCGTTTCACATTCCCAGCGCGCATGGATTAGAGAATATCCGTCTTTGGAATGAAGCACTCAAAAGTTGGTTTGAAAAAATACTTTCTAGGAAAAAAGTTAATTGCAGAAGCTTAGAAACAATCCAAAAACATATAAACTTTTTGCACAATTTTACACCAAATTTACATACAATTCGACCGCTTTTTATTTCTGGGTCATTTTTTCTTTCTGAACAAATATATTCCTTCCTTTTGTAAATAATAAACAATTTACATGCTTCTGGAGTGTTTCTGTGCTTCTGCAAAGTAAATGTTTGCCCAGAAAGCATTTTTCAAACCAACGTTTGGGGTCTTATTTCCAAAAACTTGGTCCCCACCGAACAATGCCAGGCTGCCCCCTCCTTGCACTTCCCGCTCTCGGGGGCGGACGTCCGGCTCGGTGCTCAGTGGCCCAGGAAGCAGGCGCCGTTCGGGACTGGCACAAGAGTGACTCACAAAGCATTGACAGTCGAAGATATACAAAATAGAAGGATTGTCACCTACTATTAATAATTTAACTCCCAGGTGCCCTCTTTTTCTCTTTGAACATTCCAAGTCAAAATTTGAAAAAGTTATTTTATTTTTCACTCATTCGGGAACACGATCTTTCGTTTTAATTTTAATAGTTTTATGCATCATCAGATGTGAACGAAATTGATTTGTCTGAAAATGAAAAATTAGTATTAAAAATAAAATTGCACCGTAATCAGATGAAATTACGGAATAAAGCAAGTATAAGTAAAAGTAAATGTATTAAGAACATAAAATATAATAAGATGGGAGAGAACTTACCAAAATATATTAAGATTGGTCAAACAATTTTTTAAAAACTTATAAGGAGAAAACTAAAATACGCAAACTAGGGAAAAACATTTTCATTGAAATATCTCCATCCTCGCTCCAAAGAGAAGAGGGCAAGTATGATTTGAGATGGAGCATGTTCACGTAAAAATAGTCATTATTTGAAAATGACAACAATAAAATCAAGTAAAAACAGTAATAAACATATGTGGAAGGTAGAAGAAATAAGTGAAAAAGGAAGTAAACTTATAAAAATTAAGGTAGAGGAATATAACACAAAGTATAGAAATGTTTTTGGTGCTTTTATTTTAGTCAGCACAAGATCATAACTTTTTGTAAATAAATTCGATTCTAACGTGGTATTAATGGCATGGTGTGTCTTCATAACTCCAAAAAGTCTTTGGTTATAATTCTAGTGGCGCTGTCGAAGCACATTGGTTGTAAATGGTTCGCAATACTATACCACATAAACCAACAAAAGTGGTTTCAACCAGCAATATTTTTTCCGCTTCGAGACCACATCGCAGTTCCTGAGAGTTAACTTGTCGGCACTCGTTCCACCTCTCCACGCAAGAGCTCTATGGATCAGTCTCGGGTAGACGCATCAAAAGATAAATGTCTGATTCGTGTTGAAAACATCAACAATCAATATATGCGATAAAAACTCCCAAACCCTCCAGTCCGTTCAGCTCTATCAGGAAATATCTATTTTGGAGAAAATCGGCTCAACGGTTTACGAGATACAGTTGTCAGGTTGATAGGTTGATTGATAGTGTTTCCGGGCGGGTAAACTCCTAAGATCATTAGTCCCGAATGTATAGAACATGTTTTTGCACGGGAGGTAGCTGTGATCTTCCTGCCCTGGATGGTCCGACCTCCCGTCGGCTAGCGGGATTTCCCCCAACCAGGTGCCTCCCACCAGAGGGTAGCCTCCTAACCGGAACAAGCCGTAAGCTCCCGACCGGTCTCCGAGCATGTTGTGATGGTGTGGTGCATGTGTAAGTAAAGGGTAGATAGGACAAGAAAGGGGAAGACAAGATTGCACGCGGTCCGTTTGGTAGGGTACTACCCTGGCAATCGCCTGGTGTTCATCAGAGAAACCACGGAAAGTAACGGATCAAAGCAGCCGGCAGATAGAATTCTTTTCCACCCAGCAACTGGACTCGACCTAGGTATCCGGCTAGTGTCGAAAATACTGTCATCATCATGACTCGAACCTAGCACCTCCCGGCCAGTGGCACTACAATGACATTAGTTGCCACCTCTCCCGTTCAGCCGTTACGGGTATTCAAGTCAGTCCCATAGGTAGTGTATATATTGTATTTAAATTGCATATTGACAGATTGATTAGTTTATTTAAATCGGTTCATACAGGGTGTACAGAAAGACAATTAATTTGATGTGACATACGTTTTACAAATCGAACAAGAGAGTTGCAAACTTATTTAAAAGTTCATGAAACGAAAATCAAATACAGATACTTCTAGTTTATTTAGTACCTTAATGGATTGTATATGTTAGTAGAATTGCTTCAAATTATTTTCAATAAAGTTTCTGAAATTCTCAATAGTTTTCTTCGCAACACAGAATTGTGGCAAATAATTAACTCTGAGCGAAGCTTGAACCAGCGGCCCCTTTTTCCGAACCGCGGAAACAGTACCCGCCATTTAACCATCTCGGTTACGAAGGGTGGCACTTCAATAATAGACATCAGGGCTTGGTGTTTCAGTTCTAGAATTAGGGAGCCGAAAAATTGATCAAATGTAAAAAAAAATCAGTCCTTTAGGCAGAAAAAGATGACTTACTGAAAATATCGTTACTGAGAAGGCCTAACTCGACGCGGAAAATAATTTTTGCCGGTTGACAAGACTTTTGCTTGTTCATAAAGCCACTTAACATAACGGTAAAGTTAGCAATGTTGTGAGAAATATTGTGCTGCTTAGCACAATACTTTAACTTGATTAATTGTTTTAGTGATTAAAATTGCTTCAAATGGTTTTCAATAACGTATCTGCAATTCTCAATTATTGTCTGCTGCAACGTAGAATTGTGACAAATAATCGGGCAGGGAATCAAGGAACCTTGCCTCCGGAGAGATGACTTCGTACACGCCAATTAACCACAACGGCCATCGCAGTGGGGCATGAGATTTAAAATTATATAATTGTAATAAGTGTATGGTGGTGTCAATACTAGCATTTGGCAGACAAAAATTAAGAAAAGATAAAAAGAAATGTCCTTTGGGCGGCAAAAAGATGGCAGATGGGAAAGGAAAAAGGCATAACCCGAAAGCTAGTCGAGACTAAGGAGCTCAGACAACTAGCCGGTGCGAAAAAGTCAGTGCCATTCAAGAGCACCAGTAGTCTTTTGTAAATTTAGCAACAGGATTGCCTTTTTGTTACCAGAGCCCAGCTATAAGAGTTTTCTGGCGAAAATGCGCCGTTTCCCGACGCACGATTACTTAACTGCCTCTTCTTACGGAGAATTCGTAAGGCCAAAAAGTAATTCTTAAGAAGAATACGAAAGCCAAGAGAGCAAAAAGAATTGTGTTAAAGTGTTGAAACATAAGTTTTCTTTATCGATTTTAATTATCATCCCTAGTACTCAATCATAAGATGCCCAAGCATAAAAAAGTAAGTATACCAGATTAACTTACATACCGAGAATTAATGAACCGGCTTTTTAAATTTAAGCTTCATTTGTGAAATAGTCTATTAAATTATACTTGTGCTTTGGAAATTCTCAGATAAATTCCATCGTCGCTTTGTGGCTCAAAGTTTTATCGACAATTTTTTAAGCACTCGTACCAAAATTACCTATGGTCATTTTCTAAAATATTAATAGAACGTTCTATTTCCACTGTCAATTTAAACTATCACTTTTGAATATTGGTCATTAGAGTCCAGGCTCAAGTTATTATGAATTACTAAATTTAATAGAAAAACCTTGGAACTTTTCTCTCTAAATGTAGAAGTGTAACTTTTTAAACCTATCACAAAGGCAAATTATATGGTTTCTGTCAATCATTTTTGCTTTCAAATGCTTACTCTCCCAATATGATGACAGGCAATGATGAATAACAATTAATTCTTACACAACCGAACACTCGAGACCAAAGGATATGACGTAGTTTTTCTCCATATTGCTCCAAGCTTTTCTTCAAGGGGGTTTCGCGCAGCCCCGGAGCAGAGCGAAGTAGGACGAGGTATCAGCCCGCCTCCATCGCACTTCCGGCTTCCTTGATTAGGCGCGTTCGCTCATTAACCCGAACAGAAGCCCAAGGCGTCCGACTTGCAGGCGCCACTGTGATAGCTGGGACGCAGCCGATACGAAATGAGAATGCCAGAAACGGGCTATTCTGTTGGGTTGTTTCCTCTTATGAAGGCCGCATCTTCCAAACGGGCGCACACATCCCTCGCGTAGGAAGACGGGCTGTCCATTCCTCAGAGCGAGAAAATCGCAAGGCCATTCAAATGTGATGATTTGTGTTCAAGGGCCCTTCTACTGCTGGGGGCGGCGGCCCCCTATTTCAAAAAAAGTTCCACCCCCACCCCCATACAAAACAGAATTTATTTCTCCGTACAACGGAAATAACTTACAGCGGTAATTTGAATAATAAATAAATACATTTTTATTTGCATCGAAAAACAACAACTTCGGGGCTCCAATGAAGTCGGCTACGCCCCATTGTGGGCGCCCTGCCGTAAGGATGTGCACAGTCCAGCCCGTGAATTGGGCACACGCGATCCAGAAGTCCGTTCCGGGTGGAGGAAAGCGGGATCCGGGAGCTGTTTCGTCAGCCCGCGTCACCGGCGCAGACGCGCTGCGTCGACGCACGGCGCCGGTGTTTCCCAGCGAGGAAGTTGCACTACGAAGCGAGTGCCAACGACGCCACGCACGCCGATCGCGAGGTTTTCAGTGTCAATGCCTTCTAGGAAAAGCAGAAAGCGTCATTCAATACAAGACGTATTTTATACCACTCGCAAGGAGTTTTTGTTCGTCACATATTCCATTTAGCATCGGACGACGTGGTATTTGTTTCAACTGCAATTAGGATTTGCGGATTTGGTTCAGAAGAAAAGACAATCGGTATCATATGTTCATGTTATAGGAAAGTTAACGAAATACGTATGTAATCAACAAAATGTTACTGATAAAAAGTAGTAGTATGTAACCTTCCTTATAGGTTTTAAAATGAATGTTCGTATAAAAGTATGTTCCACGTGAGTCTTGTATTCATTTTCTCGCGACTATCAGTGGCGCTTTGCAATGCAGCTCTGTGAGATATTCAAGTCGATAACATTCAGGTAGAAAATTGCAGAATCGTGCAGGTAGTAAGTCCTCGTGCTTTAACAATAAACCGCGTAATAAATCATCCATTAACCTCTCTAAAAGTAACAGGTGTCAGTGCACACGTCAAATGGACAAATCTCAAAATTCCCTTTGGCAGAATAACGGTCTTATCTTGAGTCAAGCAGTTTATTTCACGGTTAAGAGCACGTGTGTTGCTATATAAACCGCCTGTTTTGCGAACTAGCTTTATGAAATGCTTCCTTGAAATAATAGGTATCTTCAAAACATATTTCTTCATTAACTAAATAATGTCGATTTTTTACGTGTCACTTTTCTGGTGGGCTGGTTATTTTATTTATTCTATTTCCACCACGATTTATAATTATATCATTAATTAATACAGATTTTGAATTCTTCTGCAGAAATGTGTTTTATTCGACCCTGAAAAGTATACTTGTAACTTGGTATTTTATTTAAATTACCTGCAACTTAACTTGAAAATAATCACAATAAAGTTGCTAAAATATTACTCCCAAAATA
Source organism: Teleogryllus occipitalis (assembly GCA_011170035.1). NCBI lineage: Eukaryota > Metazoa > Arthropoda > Insecta > Orthoptera > Gryllidae > Teleogryllus > Teleogryllus occipitalis. Next base: position 113,737 of record BLKR01015002.1, read on the forward strand.
GTACTTTACAATGAAAGGGTACACGGGAATAATGATTTATGTTCAGTTTTAAAGATTTTGAGAAAATTAATTTTTTGAACTTTATTCATTATATTCAGAGATACATTTTAAATAATTTCGAAGAATATTTTCTTAGATATTTGACTGAAATACTTTTTTTATTTTTTGACAATTTATATGCCTAAATTAGTGTAAAACAACAATATAAAATATTGCAACAAGTAATATACGAGGAAACTAATGGTGCCACATAATATCACAGACTTTCTCATACTAGTTTTCTAATTTGTTTGTTGTGGGCTAGCTTTTTGGTCTTTCCCCATCCTTTTGCCAACTGCCATCTATCGCCGCTCAATTTTTAAATATTAAATACATTTTTTAAATATTTTCTCAATTTTTCGGTTTTCTACCATTCGGTTCTACCATTGTAGAACCAAAATATTACTTCAAAAATATCATAGAAAAGTAAAATTTCGTCCGAAAGGGAAATTTTCGTTGAAAAAATTGTCTTGTTTTGTTGTTGAAGAACTTGTCAGTTTTCGAAAAATTTCATTGTCAGTATTTTGCAGCACTTCCACTCACAAATGTAATAACGTATACAAATCTCAGAAAATGTGCGTATTAACGGCGTGAGAGATATTCCAAAAAAATATATTTGCGTAATTTTTGAAAAAAAACAAAAGATACAGCAAAATGGCTATTATGTTATCTTATACAGTGCATTTAGCATTATCCGTACGTAATGTTTGAGAAAAAATTTGGAGCCCTTTCTGAGAAAATGGCGTTTGAGTGTTTCTGAAAATACGGAATTTTGAGCTTACTTTCACAGAACACTTTTGTTTTTTCAAGAAAATGTATAGACATTATTTGAAGCACATTTTTTAATAAATTCAATAATGTATACAAATCGTTGTTAATGTAAATATTAATGACGTGACAAAGTTGCAATAAAATTACAACTGTGAAACTTTTGAAAAACAAAATTGCGTTTATGTCATCTTATACCGTACGTTAACCCTAACCACCCTAAAACTTTAAAGAAAAAATTTGGAGACATTTTTAGAAAATTTAGAAAATGTTCCAGGGGCTCATGACACGTACTTCCAAAAACTGAAGAATGTTACTCACAATCGCTAGCTTTGAGTGACGCCAGATCGACCGGGGAGTATTCAGGTAGTATACAGAGTGACAGATGGACTGACTAATGGACGGATTGACAGACGGACAGACTGACTAACGGACAGACAGACGGACAGACAGACGGACAGAGAGACGGACAGAGAGACGGACAGAGAGACGGACAGAGAGACGGACAGAGAGACGGACAGAGAGACGGACAGAGAGACGGACAGAGAGACGGACAGAGAGACGGACAGAGAGACGGACAGAGAGACGGGCAGAGAGACGGGCAGAGAGACGGGCAGAGAGACGGGCAGAGAGACGGGCAGAGAGACGGGCAGAGAGACGGACAGAGAGACGGACAGAGAGACGGACAGAGAGACGGACAGAGAGACGGACAGAGAGACGGACAGAGAGACGGACAGAGAGACGGACAGAGAGACGGACAGAGAGACGTAATGACAGACGTAATGACAGACGTACTGACGAACAGGCAGACGTTTTGTAAAAAGAAATTTTTCGGTATCAGGGACCACATAGAATCGTAACAATATCAATTTTATCGAAAATTTACGGATTATTATTTTTATGAATTTTACGGAATCAACAGAATCAAGATTCACTAATTTTGAAGTAAATACAGATTCAAAGTATTTGGGAAACAAATCAGCAAGCGCTGGAGGAGAATCTGTATGAATGTTATCGAGATACAAATTAGTATGGTTCATATTGGGAGAACATTTCAAACTCTTTGTATATTTGCAGGATATTTTAATGTTATGAAAGATGGCATTTTCAATTGAGCTCGTGTAATTTAAGTATTGTTGTCTAGATATGTATTGTAACACCCCCACCTACCTACTTTACCTACTCTACCACACGTGGTGGGTCGTGATAGCATGAATGCTCGTGAAGCGAGCTTACAATTCTCAGGAAGCAGGATATTTCGGGTATGAGAAAGGTCTGAACCCTTAACACAATGAATCAAATAAAATATGAATAATATGAACATATATTCAATGAGAAAATTTACAGTGACGCAATTTCACAACAGGTTATTGCACTTTAAGTAGCTGGTCACTGAAAAAAAAATGAAACAAGACAAAATAACCAAAAACATATAGGCGTCACCTCGACTGCCTGAACACACTTTCATCAACTACAATTTACGATTTGATTACTCCTTTCTGAGTTTTTCCACTCCTAAATTATTTACTCTTTTGGCCTCTAGTTTTCCGTGCACGGCTTTTTTGTTTCACATGAATTTGATACTTGTTTCAAAGAAACCCTTTCACAGGTGCTAGCCTTGGGCTTCGCACTCACTATAATACTGAACACAAAAAAATATACGTGGCATTCACGTTACTTAATTCATACCCCTTCACAAGTCACAAAAGCAATTACCTTAAACACACTACAACAAATTGATCTTTCTAGATAATATTAACTGTACAACATATAAAACTTCTGAATCATTTACGTAAAATTGTACAAGGTAAGCCTCTTTAAATGAATCTACTGACACGTGCAGTAAATGGCCTGGAAACTGCGACTCACACAGTTCGAAATACTTCTCCCTCCTATTTTAGACGTTTCACCCACTTTTAACACTGATTGTCGTGTATTTACCACTATCCTCTTTCCCAGCTGAACGCTGCATAAACGTTGCCAGTTCCTTTACCTCAACTCCGCGTCGCTCGCCTGTAGGTAACCTTGGGGATTTTCTGCCGCCCGTCCCGCCGTCTGCCGCCACGTCTTCGCGTGCTGTGCTGCGACGAAAACAGTTCCTCCCGCTCGAACGCCGCCAAGCCTCCAATTTCCACACCTTTCTCTCGTTCCGATCCCGTACTATCCTCGCTCTAGGCCAAGTCCTTCTCGCCTACGCTTCTTTCTTCCTGGGGTCGTCCGTCTTCCACCGCCTCGTACACGTTCGTTCGCGCTTCCAGCCTCGAAATGATTAATGTTGCAGGAGTTATGCTCAAATGCTCGGTCGACCTACCACACTTTAGGCATGTGTGGTCTCAGCGTGCAATGTGAGATGCTGGATTTAATTAATGTCCTTCTGCGTGAATTTTACAACTTTTGAAGTTATTTCGTCGTCAAACAGTTATTTTACTTGCTCTCCGAAATATTGTGACTGTGACGAATGATTTTGCACTCTATTTCCTAATTACTTCACTTTTCTAAGATACGCTTTCCGAGCTAGCTTTTAACTATCAGGTTAAAATAAACTCCTATACTATCTATTTGTACTCGCCGTTACTGTTGTAGCAAAAGTAAGTTTCTTGTGGTCGCCGCCACCGTTGCCGTAAAAGAGCGTTCCTCCGGTCGCCGTCGTAGTTGTCGTAAAAGAGAGTTCCTCCGAGGCGCGCCGCGATACTTATGTTACTCGCGCCTGGGTAAATATTGGAGGGGTGCATATTCTCCTCCTTTCGTGACCTCACGGAAAAACATTACTCACTAATTCCGGCGTCGTAGTTTGAAAAGCTGTGGGCAGATTCCGCTGTGGTCCGCGTTTACCGGCCATCGCTCCGCCGCGTACCCTAGTCCTCTCTGTTAGTGGGCTTCTTCACATGGCTGATGGTGGCGTTATGGGGTTGTCTAACCCCGTGACGTCACAGTATTTACATAAAGAACGAAGGTAAAAGAAGCGATCATAATCAGTTTGTAACCTGGATCGTTTGTAGTTGCGATGGGAAATTTTCTTTTCCAAAACAAGACTTTTAGATAAGAGTTCCACCTCGGGGGATAGTTGTTAGATATAGAATAAAATTTTGGGGCATAACTATCAATTACACAACTTAGAATGTCATTAAACATATTAACAGCTGTATTAATGTCAATGTCACGAAAAATTGAGTGCCAATCGAAATTGTTAAGAAAATAATTAAGGCTTAGTTACCTATTTTGAAGTTATAGCGAAATACAGGTGTGTGTTATGTACACAAAAAGACGCACGTTAACAATAACATTTATTTGGTCAATCTTTTTGCAGTAGTGATCCACTTACCAAAATCCAGAAGAGTAGTCAGTTGTACGAAGCCTCAGTGTCCAAAATCCAGAAGAAGTCCCACAGATATGCGCACGGTCGTCCGAATCACCAGTAGAGAGAACACCGTATCACTTAGCCGAGTTCGCACAGGATAACACCATACACTGAGTCACTGCCGGATCACACTTCAAAACTGTCTGCCTCTCTGGCCGACGCGGCCGTTTAAGAAGCACGCCGCGCCGTAGCCTCGCCTCGGGGCTGCTGATCCGCCTGCCGGCCGCTCACGCCCTATTGGCCGGCCCTCGCGCCGGTTTGTAGTCCTGCTGCCTTCGGAAGCTTCCGTCCCGCGCTGCCGATTTGGCGCGCGATATGAATCTTCATATATCGCCGCAACAGTGTGCAAGTTTTAGATTTAACCCTCGAACCCTGCAACTTCAAGCAATAGGGAGGGTGAAAATTGTCGATAGGCTTAATCGAGAAATTGGAGCTAAGAACTTTAATGTCGTTGAATGAAGGGAACAAGAGATGAAGCCCAAGTTATTTACTATAGTATTGTTTTGATAGGTGTTCACATAGTCCAGCTTTTCACATAGCTCTAATAGTCATGTTAGTAGTCATTTCTGAGTAAGAGGATGTCAGTCCATATAAATCGTTACTGCAAGAAATGCGAGGTAAGTTCAATGGTCACCAAAAAGGCAGAATTTAGAATCATAATGGAACGCATGCAAATTAAGAATTGTATCACAAAAATATTCGTACTCTATCAGAGATGAGGTCGGTGGTAGATAAATAGCACCCAAGACGATAAGTCGGTTATTATGTGATAAGTTGTCCCAGCATTGTTCGATGATAGAATTAGGTAAAGAATTGAGTTGAGAATGGTAATCCTTTTTTTATAGCAATTAGTACACCTCCACCTCGCGAGGCAGTACTGGAGAAGTCTGATCTATCGCATCTGTAAACATTGCAGTCGAAAATACCTAATTCTGCCGTGTTAAAGTTACTATTTCGCCACGTTTCTATAAAAACAATAATATCGAAGTAAAATAGTAATTAAGAATGTTTTGTTTGATTGAATGTGGAACATAGACCTCTGACATTTTGATAAATTACGGATACACAGGGTAGATCTGATAAATACCATTCGAGTCTACGTGTTTTTTGTAAAGATTGTAGGAATACCATCAATATACCTGATTGATAAATTAGTTTCACCGTTCATCAATTAAATGAGCATTTAATTATTTGCGTAGATCAGACAGATGACGTTGATCTGGGGTTGTCTCATTTCTCACGTTCAGTCCGACCGATCGCCAATGATTGTTCTTGCGAAGAACCGATAATACCTTTTGTCTGCATTTAAACTTGAGTTTAGCGGGATGACGTGATACTCGGTCGGTTGAGACAGAAGGTTTGCTCAGACGGTGCACAGAAATGGTAGCCGAGCATCCTTCGACACCTTGTAGCATGGTATTTATCTTGTCCAGATCAACGGTTGGATCGAGTTCCTCAGAATGATAACAAACAATAACATTGTTGACAGCCTCAACACGTTACTGAATTTCATTCAGAAGTTGTTGCTTTTCATCTTCAGGAAAGGAAAAATAGTTACGTTTGTTAACGCCTTATTTTACGTGGCGAGACTCCGATCATCAGGCCCGCTCTTCCGTCTGACCACGCAAATTCCGCTATGCTTCTTTCACCATCTAGCGGAGAAAGAAGGTATTATCATGGTCGACGAAACAGGCGGTTTGAATTTAGCTCAGAGGCTTCGTTTAGGCTTGAGGATCTTTGAGGAGAAAAATTCTTGTTGGTTTTGTTCGAGCTTACGTAATCTAGTTTCCAGTAAATTCAATTTAGTGTCAATAGCATCAACTCGGATCTTAATGGCAGATAACGTATTATCCAGCATCTGCGAGCACATTTGACGCATTTGGTCAAGTAGGTTGCGATGCGATTCTTCTAGCATGGATCTGGATACGAACTCATTATCCACAGGGAGGAGATAACTGCTTAGTTGACATATCTCCACAACGATAAAACGTGCCATTGGGCTAGCGTTCAGCTTGTTTAGCACAGCTCGGATGGAAGACAGCTGTGCTGCCGCATAGTTTGTTTCCAGCGCCCCAGAGGGTAGGGCAGCTTTGCAGTCACGACACTAGGAAGGTGTAGTGCTATTTATCATTCTTGGTGATTTTTCCATGCATTGCAGTTGTTAGTAAAGAGAAAAATGCGCACTAGCATTTGAAGAACAAAGTCAAGTTCCTAAAAATTTAATGCAAAACACAATGCAATATGTTGCAAGAAGTGCACAAATTAATGATGAACATTATACAATTACTTTTCACAAACAGAAATTGGTAAGGAGAACATATGTATTGAAGCTGTCAGAATGATTTTAGGCAACAATTCCGTCAATAGAAGAGCTATGTCATTATTTGCAGACCAACCTGATCTAAAATATACATAGTGCATCCCAAAAGCAGTGTTAGACCCTCGTTCTATCTTTTTGATTATACTACAATGAAATATGTATTGTGTAGTGTAATATATGTAAATTGCAACATGATTTTTCAAGATAAATTCAGTTTTAAAATTAATCGATAACTATTTTTATTAACTTCTGATTCCAGTTTTTTTGGCAGAAATGTAGGAAAAGTTTGTGGTAACGTTCGTTTGAGAAAAAATTGTGGAAACGCTCTTGGAATGGATTTTAGGCAGCATTCAAGGGCGATTATGAGCCCACGGTGGGGCGGACATGAGCCAACACATCGTGACGCCATTGGCAAGATGGCTGCACGTCGCCAGGTTTCTTCTCCAGAGGTAGTTCTCACCTGAGTTGGATCCTGGAGTTATACACGTTGTAGCGTCGTGGAAGTAAGCAACGCAGACAAACAGTATATTCAAGTTTATTTACAAAGTACTTTACACCATTGTCTCTACTCACGAACACACGTTCAGGTATGGTTCATATTGGGAGAACATTTCAAACTCTTTGTATATTTGCAGGATATTTTAATGTTATGAAAGATGGCATTTTCAATTGAGCTCGTGTAATTTAAGTATTGTTGTCTAGATATGTATTGTAACACCCCCACCTACCTACTTTACCTACTCTACCACACGTGGTGGGTCGTGATAGCATGAATGCTCGTGAAGCGAGCTTACAATTCTCAGGAAGCAGGATATTTCGGGTATGAGAAAGGTCTGAACCCTTAACACAATGAATCAAATAAAATATGAATAATATGAACATATATTCAATGAGAAAATTTACAGTGACGCAATTTCACAACAGGTTATTGCACTTTAAGTAGCTGGTCACTGAAAAAAAAATGAAACAAGACAAAATAACCAAAAACATATAGGCGTCACCTCGACTGCCTGAACACACTTTCATCAACTACAATTTACGATTTGATTACTCCTTTCTGAGTTTTTCCACTCCTAAATTATTTACTCTTTTGGCCTCTAGTTTTCCGTGCACGGCTTTTTTGTTTCACATGAATTTGATACTTGTTTCAAAGAAACCCTTTCACAGGTGCTAGCCTTGGGCTTCGCACTCACTATAATACTGAACACAAAAAAATATACGTGGCATTCACGTTACTTAATTCATACCCCTTCACAAGTCACAAAAGCAATTACCTTAAACACACTACAACAAATTGATCTTTCTAGATAATATTAACTGTACAACATATAAAACTTCTGAATCATTTACGTAAAATTGTACAAGGTAAGCCTCTTTAAATGAATCTACTGACACGTGCAGTAAATGGCCTGGAAACTGCGACTCACACAGTTCGAAATACTTCTCCCTCCTATTTTAGACGTTTCACCCACTTTTAACACTGATTGTCGTGTATTTACCACTATCCTCTTTCCCAGCTGAACGCTGCATAAACGTTGCCAGTTCCTTTACCTCAACTCCGCGTCGCTCGCCTGTAGGTAACCTTGGGGATTTTCTGCCGCCCGTCCCGCCGTCTGCCGCCACGTCTTCGCGTGCTGTGCTGCGACGAAAACAGTTCCTCCCGCTCGAACGCCGCCAAGCCTCCAATTTCCACACCTTTCTCTCGTTCCGATCCCGTACTATCCTCGCTCTAGGCCAAGTCCTTCTCGCCTACGCTTCTTTCTTCCTGGGGTCGTCCGTCTTCCACCGCCTCGTACACGTTCGTTCGCGCTTCCAGCCTCGAAATGATTAATGTTGCAGGAGTTATGCTCAAATGCTCGGTCGACCTACCACACTTTAGGCATGTGTGGTCTCAGCGTGCAATGTGAGATGCTGGATTTAATTAATGTCCTTCTGCGTGAATTTTACAACTTTTGAAGTTATTTCGTCGTCAAACAGTTATTTTACTTGCTCTCCGAAATATTGTGACTGTGACGAATGATTTTGCACTCTATTTCCTAATTACTTCACTTTTCTAAGATACGCTTTCCGAGCTAGCTTTTAACTATCAGGTTAAAATAAACTCCTATACTATCTATTTGTACTCGCCGTTACTGTTGTAGCAAAAGTAAGTTTCTTGTGGTCGCCGCCACCGTTGCCGTAAAAGAGCGTTCCTCCGGTCGCCGTCGTAGTTGTCGTAAAAGAGAGTTCCTCCGAGGCGCGCCGCGATACTTATGTTACTCGCGCCTGGGTAAATATTGGAGGGGTGCATATTCTCCTCCTTTCGTGACCTCACGGAAAAACATTACTCACTAATTCCGGCGTCGTAGTTTGAAAAGCTGTGGGCAGATTCCGCTGTGGTCCGCGTTTACCGGCCATCGCTCCGCCGCGTACCCTAGTCCTCTCTGTTAGTGGGCTTCTTCACATGGCTGATGGTGGCGTTATGGGGTTGTCTAACCCCGTGACGTCACAGTATTTACATAAAGAACGAAGGTAAAAGAAGCGATCATAATCAGTTTGTAACCTGGATCGTTTGTAGTTGCGATGGGAAATTTTCTTTTCCAAAACAAGACTTTTAGATAAGAGTTCCACCTCGGGGGATAGTTGTTAGATATAGAATAAAATTTTGGGGCATAACTATCAATTACACAACTTAGAATGTCATTAAACATATTAACAGCTGTATTAATGTCAATGTCACGAAAAATTGAGTGCCAATCGAAATTGTTAAGAAAATAATTAAGGCTTAGTTACCTATTTTGAAGTTATAGCGAAATACAGGTGTGTGTTATGTACACAAAAAGACGCACGTTAACAATAACATTTATTTGGTCAATCTTTTTGCAGTAGTGATCCACTTACCAAAATCCAGAAGAGTAGTCAGTTGTACGAAGCCTCAGTGTCCAAAATCCAGAAGAAGTCCCACAGATATGCGCACGGTCGTCCGAATCACCAGTAGAGAGAACACCGTATCACTTAGCCGAGTTCGCACAGGATAACACCATACACTGAGTCACTGCCGGATCACACTTCAAAACTGTCTGCCTCTCTGGCCGACGCGGCCGTTTAAGAAGCACGCCGCGCCGTAGCCTCGCCTCGGGGCTGCTGATCCGCCTGCCGGCCGCTCACGCCCTATTGGCCGGCCCTCGCGCCGGTTTGTAGTCCTGCTGCCTTCGGAAGCTTCCGTCCCGCGCTGCCGATTTGGCGCGCGATATGAATCTTCATATATCGCCGCAACAGTGTGCAAGTTTTAGATTTAACCCTCGAACCCTGCAACTTCAAGCAATAGGGAGGGTGAAAATTGTCGATAGGCTTAATCGAGAAATTGGAGCTAAGAACTTTAATGTCGTTGAATGAAGGGAACAAGAGATGAAGCCCAAGTTATTTACTATAGTATTGTTTTGATAGGTGTTCACATAGTCCAGCTTTTCACATAGCTCTAATAGTCATGTTAGTAGTCATTTCTGAGTAAGAGGATGTCAGTCCATATAAATCGTTACTGCAAGAAATGCGAGGTAAGTTCAATGGTCACCAAAAAGGCAGAATTTAGAATCATAATGGAACGCATGCAAATTAAGAATTGTATCACAAAAATATTCGTACTCTATCAGAGATGAGGTCGGTGGTAGATAAATAGCACCCAAGACGATAAGTCGGTTATTATGTGATAAGTTGTCCCAGCATTGTTCGATGATAGAATTAGGTAAAGAATTGAGTTGAGAATGGTAATCCTTTTTTTATAGCAATTAGTACACCTCCACCTCGCGAGGCAGTACTGGAGAAGTCTGATCTATCGCATCTGTAAACATTGCAGTCGAAAATACCTAATTCTGCCGTGTTAAAGTTACTATTTCGCCACGTTTCTATAAAAACAATAATATCGAAGTAAAATAGTAATTAAGAATGTTTTGTTTGATTGAATGTGGAACATAGACCTCTGACATTTTGATAAATTACGGATACACAGGGTAGATCTGATAAATACCATTCGAGTCTACGTGTTTTTTGTAAAGATTGTAGGAATACCATCAATATACCTGATTGATAAATTAGTTTCACCGTTCATCAATTAAATGAGCATTTAATTATTTGCGTAGATCAGACAGATGACGTTGATCTGGGGTTGTCTCATTTCTCACGTTCAGTCCGACCGATCGCCAATGATTGTTCTTGCGAAGAACCGATAATACCTTTTGTCTGCATTTAAACTTGAGTTTAGCGGGATGACGTGATACTCGGTCGGTTGAGACAGAAGGTTTGCTCAGACGGTGCACAGAAATGGTAGCCGAGCATCCTTCGACACCTTGTAGCATGGTATTTATCTTGTCCAGATCAACGGTTGGATCGAGTTCCTCAGAATGATAACAAACAATAACATTGTTGACAGCCTCAACACGTTACTGAATTTCATTCAGAAGTTGTTGCTTTTCATCTTCAGGAAAGGAAAAATAGTTACGTTTGTTAACGCCTTATTTTACGTGGCGAGACTCCGATCATCAGGCCCGCTCTTCCGTCTGACCACGCAAATTCCGCTATGCTTCTTTCACCATCTAGCGGAGAAAGAAGGTATTATCATGGTCGACGAAACAGGCGGTTTGAATTTAGCTCAGAGGCTTCGTTTAGGCTTGAGGATCTTTGAGGAGAAAAATTCTTGTTGGTTTTGTTCGAGCTTACGTAATCTAGTTTCCAGTAAATTCAATTTAGTGTCAATAGCATCAACTCGGATCTTAATGGCAGATAACGTATTATCCAGCATCTGCGAGCACATTTGACGCATTTGGTCAAGTAGGTTGCGATGCGATTCTTCTAGCATGGATCTGGATACGAACTCATTATCCACAGGGAGGAGATAACTGCTTAGTTGACATATCTCCACAACGATAAAACGTGCCATTGGGCTAGCGTTCAGCTTGTTTAGCACAGCTCGGATGGAAGACAGCTGTGCTGCCGCATAGTTTGTTTCCAGCGCCCCAGAGGGTAGGGCAGCTTTGCAGTCACGACACTAGGAAGGTGTAGTGCTATTTATCATTCTTGGTGATTTTTCCATGCATTGCAGTTGTTAGTAAAGAGAAAAATGCGCACTAGCATTTGAAGAACAAAGTCAAGTTCCTAAAAATTTAATGCAAAACACAATGCAATATGTTGCAAGAAGTGCACAAATTAATGATGAACATTATACAATTACTTTTCACAAACAGAAATTGGTAAGGAGAACATATGTATTGAAGCTGTCAGAATGATTTTAGGCAGTCAATAGAGAGCTATGTCATTATTTGCAGACCAACCTGATCTAAAATATACATAGTGCATCCCAAAAGCAGTGTTAGACCCTTTCTATCTTTTTGATTATAACAATGAAATATGTATTGTGTAGTGTAATATATGTAAATTGCAACATGACAAGATAAATTCAGTGATAACTATTTCGATTATTAACTTCTGATTCCAGTTTTTTTGGCAGAAATGTAGGAAAAGTTTGTGGTAACGTTCGTTTGAGAAAAAATTGTGGAAACGCTCTTGGAATGGATTTTAGGCAGCATTCAAGGGCGATTATGAGCCCACGGTGGGGCGGACATGAGCCAACACATCGTGACGCCATTGGCAAGATGGCTGCACGTCGCCAGGTTTCTTCTCCAGAGGTAGTTCTCACCTGAGTTGGATCCTGGAGTTATACACGTTGTAGCGTCGTGGAAGTAAGCAACGCAGACAAACAGTATATTCAAGTTTATTTACAAAGTACTTTACACCATTGTCTCTACTCACGAACACACGTTCAGGTATTTCCCGACCGCCAGCCGCGATCGTACACCCTGTGATTACACATGTACCAGATAGGCCTCGCCTTTCTGAGAGTGCACGCTTCTACCCCGCCACTCATGTGACTTCAACCATCCGTGCAACGCAAGAAAACGCTCCAGCCTGAGCGTCGATTTTGCGCAAAGCACGAGATTTTCAAGATCAACTAGGACGTACAACTAGGACCTATATACTAGGACTATGCAACTATATACAGCATTATCCACTATGATTAAGAATAATTATTGCCTGTTATTCAGGTTTCTTTCAATATTAACATATTTCCACATCGATGCTCCCGGTAAGATGTTGCAAATAACATTTTATAATACAATGATCTCTCCATTCAAATAAGATTTAATTGCCGAAGTGTTTTTTCAATTTTCTTTACCAATATTCATGGTTTAACCAATTATTTCAAGATTTTCCATTTTACACATGGCAACTTTAATATTTTTCCTACATCTTTAACGCAATGAAGGTGCGTTTTATATTCAAACATGTAAGCATTGATTAATTGATTTTTTTATTTTGTAAATAAATTTTATTCTTTTGAAAGGTATTATTTCAATTTGTGTTTTACCTCTATAAGGGGCAAACCTTCAATTTCTATCTAATCACCATATTGTTCCTCAATATGCTTCCTAAACTTTGGTTGATTGGATCATTCAAATTTCTAGTATTGTTTAAGCAAACTTTATTAATTTGAGTATTATAACAACTTGATTTTGAGTGTGATTGTATTAATTTTCTTATAATTTTCACATCGATCCTAACATGGGTACTTTCATAAATTGAGCTATTCGTGAAGGAAGAATTTCGCTTGCTAGCAAATTTAGTCTACGCTATATTTATGAATGCTTTTATCTTTTGCATTGATACTAAGCTGGCTCGACCTCTTTGAGAATAAGCAATGCAATATTAGCAATTCTCAAAGAATGTTCTGTAGATAGGTACATCATAATATGAAATATGTAAACATATAATACTATGTCGATAAAATACCTCAATTGGTCTACCTTGTTTAATCCGTAAAACAGATCGCATCCAACAGGCTGACTGAGGACACGCCACTGCATATTCATCAGTTGACGGTATCAACAGCTCACTGCAAAAAATCACAGACAATACATGGACATTATTTGAAAACTCTTTCCAAGTTCACATTAAACAATTGAAACGGATACAAAAGTTTAAGTAAAATATTCCATTCCCAAGTAAAATATTTTCTGCTGCGTAACTGTTTCGACACAACTAGAGCTATAGCTAGTATCAGAAAGGAAATTAATATTCATTTTAACAATGATATTTAATGGATTATTTACCATTTGGACTGTATAATTCTAAACAACTAGTAACAAGTATTGTACCACAGCTTTTGGGTCAATGACTCCCATCTCGATAAGATTTTTCGTCCAATTTCCCTCATCCCATGAGCAAATGCTGAGATGGCCTCTTATTTTGCTTCTGGAGATGAATGTAACTTCATTATCTGTGCACATCTTCCAGAATTCAATGGGAAATAGAGTTATTCAAATTATCCTTTTCCTCGTTGCCACAGCTCCGCTCCGAGTATATTCCTTCACGAAGGACATGTGGGATACGAACCCAAAATATAGCTGATTTGCCTTTGAAAATAGATTCTTTTACATAGAGCGAATTTTTTGTTAATAACTCTTGCCAAAACCGCTCATTTCTTTCTGTACTGCGATGTATCATTCTCTGTTCATCGCACCCTAGCGTGCCAGAACCGCGCTCTCACGCTCATTTCTCCACGGCGCCCCAGCAGCCCCTCCTGGCAACTCCCGCACACGAGCAGCCCGAACCTGCACACACGGGGGCATCGGCAGGGTCAGCGCGACGCCTTCCCTCCCTACAGAACCCTCAGTCAAGGTCCACAGAGGAAATTCCCGCGCGCCGTCACCACCACCCCCTTCCGCCCTTGTTCGCCATAAATGACATCTACAGCAGTGTGACAATTTAAGGGCCACATGGAGGGAATCCAGTAGCTCCCAGTTCCCTAATCCTTTAGGGTGTGCAATAACTCGATCACATTGACAACAGGCTGCTGACGCCCCCCCCATTTCTCCATTTGACGGCCGTGAGTGCACAATAAGGAAATTCTCCCCGGGGTTGGAGGAGTCTGTAGCGTCATGAGGTTCCTGCACCAGAGAAGCCCTTGCAAGATATGGGGATGAGGGTAGCTGAAAATAGGCCTCGAACAATGAATGCCACGCCGGACCAGAGGCATTTGCAGTGGGGGAGGACACCGCGAGGTGAGACAGCTTCGCTTCCCGCGCGCCCCAGGGCACTGCGAGGGGGCAGGAGACGTGCCGAGTCACGTGGCTCGGTCCTTTAAAAGGGAGTGCCGCGAAGCCATTCGAGGGTAACGTATTTTGGTTTCCTCGCAGTAATACTGCAAACACTTTCCGCCTCGTCTTGCGTGGAGGCGCTCTGTGCACAAGGTCCTCCGATGAATTCGGGCACGGCTGAGTGGTTCTCGACCTATGTGGAGCAGAGATTGTATCTGCCAGAGCACGGAATTTGCAGAGTCGCGGGTAAGTCTAGTTGTCTATTCGCTGGCACCGCCGCAAGGCGCCTGTCTCTGCATGGAATACGGACACATATCGACTGGCTGCAATAACGAAGACAAAAGCCAGCAGTACTCGAAATGTGGAGAAAACCACAAACAAAAGAGACTTCGGAGGACCCAACGAGCGCAACGTGTACAGAAAAAGGGGAAGTAAACACTTCCCGAGAAGAAAATGGTGCAACATTTTCTAGAAGGAATTGACAAACGAAGAGCGTAATGCAAAAGATTCTACAAATAAATCTAGGTAGAGGAAAACAGGCCCAGGACCTCCTCCTTTAAACACAGAGAAAGGTGAACATAGCTCTAGTTAGCGAATACAACAGAAAAGCTGAACTGTATCCATGGTATTTCCGGCAAAGCCAGAATATTAATAAATCACAAAAAATCGTGTATGCAAGACTACTATGAGGGTAATGGGAACTTCGTTAGGGTAGAGACAATCACCTACGCATTTAGTTGCTATTACTCACCAAATGACAGTGGCCACTTAGAGAGTTATCGAAAAACCTAGAAGACTCCAGTCAGGGCAAAGGGAAAAATCATCTTTGGTGGAGATTCAACGCCAAGTCAACAGACTGGCAATCCCTTACGAATTACAGACTGGCAACCCCTTATCAATTACGAGGGTCGCTGGTAAAAGATACGCTTGATTGCTGATTTCGGGCGCAAGAGCGAACATCATTAGTCCCGTAAGTGTAGTGCATTTTTTATCGCGAGAAGTGACGGTGATCTTCCCCTGCTGGCTGGCGAGATCCGGGACCGACCTACGTTGACTTACGGGGATTTCCCCAACCAGGTATCTGCCACTAGCGTGACACCGCCGCAACTAGGACGTGCTCTACACTTCCGACTGGTGTCCCGATATGTGGTAGTGTAGTGCATGTAGGTGCAAGTGTCTAAGGGGTGAGGAAAGAAGGAAGAAAAAGATCGCGCGCGGTGCGTGGCCCGTTTGTTAGAGTACTGCTCCGGCATTCACCTGGTGTTGATCGAAGAAACCACGGAAAACTGCCGACCAGACCAGCCGGCTGCTACAATTATCCTCCAGACAATGGCTGAATTCAACCTAGCTAGTGTCGAAATTCCTGCCACCGTCGGGACTCGAACCGCAGGACCTCGCGGTCAGAGGCACTGTAGTAATATTAGTTGATAACGTGAGCCACATTTGTCAGTGTAACAGGTACAGGCTCGCGTAAAACCCTCATTCTAATCAACGTGGGAGAAGCAACATTTCGTAGAGGCTGCTCCAGCTCTTTCATTAACTTGACTCCTACCACCAACAGAGTGGCGAGTCAAGTACGAAATTGGGCAGTCTTCGATGAAATCACACTAAACGTACACATGTACTATGTAGAGTTCACATGTACAGTACATAGTACACGTGTACTATGTACAGTTCTACATTGAACAAAAAAACAGGACGTGAGAAGTCAGAAATGAAAAGAATTCCTGGACGTCATGAAATGTGAAGAAATTTAACGGAAAGCCTTTGGAACAACTGGGAAAGCCCGGGTATCTTACTGGTGGAAATCTGAAATAGCCAAAGGAAAGAATGCATCCATAAGAGGAGAAAATTGACGAGGTCAAGAAAGAAGTGTACTTCAGAAGACGAACTGCAGGTGCTGAGAGCAGACTAAAAAAGCTCCAGACACGAACTTGTAAGACTCATAAGGCTGTCCAAAACCACGAACTGGCAAAACCTATGTGAAGATCTGAATCAGGACATCTGGGGAGCTGGTTATAAAATTGTCACCGTACGGTTAGGTAACAACACTCTTGTTAACCTGACTATCGAAAACAAAAGACAGCGCAGAAGATTTTTCCACGATAACGAAGACCACCTTGAATCTCAAACAATCCAGGAAGATGTTGAACCTTTCGATATGGAAGAGTTGAAAAAAGCAGCAAATAGTGTGAAGACTGGACAAGCACCCGGATTGGATGGCATTCCATCAGAAGCTATTAAAATTGCAGTAGAAGTTGCCCCACAATATATCCTGAGAACAATGAATAGCTTACTTCGCAATCAGGAATTTCCAACAGCCTGGAAGGTAGCTAAACTTGTACTGCTACCTAAAGAAGGCAAGTCGCCACAAGACCCATCAGCATACAGGCCTCTCTGCATGCTGAGCACAGTAAGTTATACAAAGGGTTACTGGAGGGGAGACTAGAAAAGGAAAAAAAACTGCGGTGGATTAGCAATCAGTACAGCTTTATTAAAGGTAAATCCATAATACAAACAGCGGGACAGGTTGTCAACATCAAAGAATTGATTGGTTGATTGTTAGTGGTTCCTGGCACGTTTAACTACTGAGGTCATTAGTCCCGTAAGTGTATTGCATTTTTTAATCTGGAGGTGACGGTGATCTTCCCCTCCTGAATGGCGAGATCCGACGCCAAGCTACCGTCGACTAGCGAGATTTTCTCCAATCAGTTATCTCCCACCAGCGCGGCACCACCCCTAGCCGGACAAGTTTTAAGTCCCCGGCCGGTTTCCTGGCTTGTGTGGTAGTGTAATGCATCAACATCAAAGAAGAAACCAGTGAAAGATGGGCTGCTCTTATCACTACGGACTTAAAAAATGCGTTTAATTCAGCGAGATGGAGCTTAATAGTCGAAGAATTGAAGAGGCGCAACATCTCGCCATACTAAGTGTCCCGTTTTGTGATTTTTCCAGTGCAGATCTATAAAATTAAAGAGCTTAAGATGCATGTGGGAGTGCCACAGGGATTGGTTCTAGGTCCTACTCTGTGGAATATATTGTACGATGGGGATCTCAAACTTAAATTAACAAAAGGAGCATCGCTAATTGGTTTTGCTGACGACCTAGGTCTTGCGGTCACCGCGGAAGACAGTAATGAGCTACAATTCAGGGCAAATGAGTCCCTGAGACGTACAAATAGGTAGATGGAGAACAAACAACCCAACATCGGAGAAAGCAGAAGCGGTCATTTTGAAGGGCCCAAGAAAGAACCAGAATATAGCGTTCCAGCTCGTAGATACGGCAATAACATCAAGGCAGTTCGCTACCTCGGCGTCACGTTGGACAAAACCAACACGTACGGGGGGCACATTAAAAGAATTACGATTAAAACAGGAAAAATGTGGTAATATTGGCACGGTCAATGCCCAACATTGGAGGTCCGAGAACAGCAAGCGCGAAATACTCTGCAGTGTGGCAAATTCTATGCTCCTCGATGTAGCCCCTAAAGTATAAAACATTAATGTGCAAGACGCAAAGAAAAGAATTGGAAAAGGCCCAAAGTAAAATGCTATTAAGAATTACCTACGACTACAGACCAATATCTCCAGCAGCATTGCAGATGTTGGCAGGAGTTATACCAATTGACCTGCATATTAAGGAAAGGCGCCTCATTCATGAGAGAAACTGGAAACTCCACTGAGTGCAAAGAAATTATGAGGAAAACATTATGCACGAATAGCATGGACGGTGGATTAAAACAGACGAAAACGACTGATCTGACACACATAAATAGTATAACAGCAGATTTCGCCAACTTGACTTCTTGACACAAATACTCACAGGACATGGAGAATTCAAGGAGCACGCCAAAAATTGGCAAATCACAAGACGACTCCTGCACATTCTGCCAAGAAAATGATACAGCAGAACACATTTTCTTATGCCCACGCTGGGAGAAAGATAGAAATAATTTGGCCTGTCACAGGGAGGACCGTTGAACCAAACAGCATGATGGAGGTAATGTATGAAAGCCGCAACAACTGGCAAACCATACAAAACTTCTTCAAATCAGTGATGGTAAAAGAGAAAAGAGAAATAGATAAATCAGAATAGACCAGTACACCAAGACAGCATCATCCTGACAATATGCGTCCAGCAATTCCGGGATGGACCGCAGTTTTTTTTAATTGGTGGAAATCCAACTCCCGCATTGAGCGGTGTCTACGAAAGATTTTTCCCTTAAAAACTAATAGTAGTAGTAGTAGTAGTAGTAGTAGTAGCAGTAGCAGCAACAGC